>PVHX01016309.1:0-43662 GCA_004024805.1 Geosciurus inauris
AGCTCATGGATCCTTCTCCAAAATAGATCATATGCTATGCCATAAAGCAAGTCTTAGCAAATACAAAAAAATAGAGATACTACCCTGCATTCTATCTGACCATAATGGACTGAAACTAGAAATTAATGACAGTTTAAAAAAAAGAAACCACTACAACACCTGGAAACTCAATAATTTGCTATTGAATAATGCATGGGTACCAGAGGACATCAGGGAAGAGATAAAAAAATTCTTGGAGGTAAATGAGAACTCCGATACAACATACCAAAATCTCTGGGACACTATGAAGGCAGTGCTAAGAGGAAAGTTCATTGCATTAAGCGCACATATTGAAAGATGTAAAAGTCGACAAATCAATGACTTGACACAACAACTCAAAGCCCTAGAAAAAGAAGAACAAAGCAACACCAAAAGAAGTAGAATACAGGAAATAATTAGAATCAGAGCTGAAATCAACAAAATTGAAACACAAGAAACAATTCAAAAAATTGATAAAACAAAAAGTTGGTTGTTCAAAAAAATAAACAAAATTGACAAACCCTTAGCCACTCTAACAAAAAGAAGGAGAGAGAAAACCCAAATTACCAAAATTTGTGATGAAAAGGAAATATCACAACAGACCCTGCTGAAATACAGAGGATAATCAGAAACTATTTTGAAAACTTATATTCCAGTAAATTAAAGAACCCTGAAGACACCTACAAATTCCTAGAGACATATGACCTACCCAAACTGAACCAGGAGGACATACATGACTTAAACAGATCAATTACATGCAAGGAAATAGAAGAGGCCATCAAGAGCCTTCCAACCAAGAAAAGCCCCAGACCAGATGGTTTCTCAGCCGAGTTCTACAAGACCTACATAGAAGAACTAACTCCAATACTCCTCAAATTATTCCATGAAATAGAAAGCAAAGGAACCCTTCCAAACTCATTCTATGAAGCTAGTATCACCTTGATCCCAAAACCAGACAGAGACACATCAAAAAAGGAAAACTTCAGACCAATATCCCTGATGAATATAGATGCAAAAATTCTTAATAAAATTTTGGCAAATTGCATACAAAAGCATATTAAAAAAATAGTACACCATGATCAAGTGGGGTTCATTCCAGGGATGCAAGGTTGGTTCAACATACGGAAATCAATACATGTAATCCATCACATCAATAGACTTAAAAATAAAAATCACATGATTCTATCAATTGATGCAGAGAAAGCATTTGACAAAATACAGCACCCCTTCATGTTCAAAACACTAGAGAAACTAGGGATAGTAGCAACATTCCTCAACATTGTTAAAGCAATTTATTCTAAGCCCAAGGCCAATATCATCCTAAATGGAGAAAAATTGGAAGCATTCCCTCTAAAACCTGGAACAAGACAGGGATGCCCTCTCTCACCACTCTTATTCAATATAGTCCTTGAAACTCTAGCCAGAGCAATCAGACAGACAAAGGAAATTAAAGGGATACAAATAGGGAAAGAAGAACTCAAACTATCATTATTTGCAGACGATATGATTCTATACTTACAGGATCCAAAAAATTCCACCAGAAAACTTCTAGAACTGATAAATGAATTCAGTAAAATTGCAGGATATAAAAATCAATATACATAAATCAAATGCATTTCTATACATCAGCAATGAATCCTCTGAAAGAGAAATTAGAAAAACTACTCCATTCGCAATAGCCTCCAAAAAAATAAAATACTTGGGAATCAATTTAACAAGAGAGGTGAAAGACCTCTACAATGAAAATTACAAGACCCTAAAGAAAGAAATTGAAGAACATCTTAGAAGATGGAAAGACCTACCATTCTCCTGGATAGGCAGAATCAATATTATTAAAATGGCCATACTACCCAAAGCACTATACAGATTCAATGCAATCCCAATTAAAATCCCAAAGGCCTTTCTTATAGAAATAGAAAAGTCAATCATGAAATTCATTTGGAAAAATAAGAGACCGAGAATAGCTAAAGCTCTCCTGAGCAAGAAGAGTGAAGCAGGAGGCATCACAATACCAGACCTTAAACTTTACTACAAAGCAATAGTAACAAAAACAGCATGGTACTGGCACCAAAACAGACATGTAGACCAATGGTACAGAATAGAAGACACAGAGAGCAATGCACATAAATACAGCTATCTCATACTAGACAAAGGTGCCAAGAACATACATTGGAGAAAAGATTGCCTTTTCAACAAATGGTGCTAGGAAAACTGGAAACCCATATGCAGTAAAATGAAACTAAACCCCTATCTCTCACCATGCACAAAACTCGACTCAAAGTGGATCAAAGACCTAGGAATTAGTCCAGAGACCCTGCGGCTAATTGAGGAGAAAGTAGGTCCAAATGTTCATCACGTGGGATTAGGCCCCAAATTCCTTAACAAGACACTTATAGCACAAGAAATAAAAGCAAGAATCAATGAATGGGATGGACTTAAACTAAAAAGCTTCTTTTCAGCAAGAGAAACTATCAATGAAGTGAACAGAGAGCCTACATTCTGGGAGCAAATTTTTGCCACACGCACATCAGATAGAGCACTGATCTCCAGGATATATAAAGAGCTCAAAAAACTTAACACCAAAAAATTAATCCAATCAATAAATGGGCTAAGGAGCTGAATAGAAACCTCTCAGAAGATGATGTACAATCAATAAACATATATATGAAGAAATGTTCAACATCTCTAGCCATTAGAGAAATGCCAATCAAAACTACCCTCAGATTTCATCTCACCCCAGTCAGAATGGTAGGTATCCAAAATACCAGCAACAATAAGTGCTGGCGAGGATGTGGAGAAAAAGGTACACTTAAACATTGCTTGTGGGATTGCAAATTGGTGCAACCAATCTGGAAAGCAGTATGGAGACTGCTTTAAAAACTTGGAATGGAACCACCATTTGACCCAGCTATCCCACCCTAAAGACTTAAAAATAGCACACTACAGTAAAGCAGCCTCTTCAATGTTTATAGTAGCACAATTTACAATTGCAAAACTGTGGAAGCAACCCAGATGCCCTTCAATAGATGAATGGATAAAGAAACTGTGGTACATATACACAATGGAATATTATTCAGCAATAAATGGGAATAAAATTATGGCATTTGGAGGCAAATGGATGGAATTGGAAAGCATCATGCTAAGTGAAGTAAGCCAATCCCAAAAAACCAAATTCTGAATGGTCTCTCTGATTAGTGGATGCTGATGAATAAGGGAGGTGGGAATGGGAAACATAAGAGAAATAGAGAAACACTGGATGCGACATGGGGGAGGCGGGGGGCAGGAAAGGGGAATGGGTATAGTAAAGATGGTTGATAAAAAATATATATAATTATGTATATATATACTCTTCATTGAAAGTGCATATAAAGGTGTTTAATATGAAAAATTTAATCTGCTTATAATTTTGTGCAAAGTTAGAAAAATTATGACTGTAACAATTTTTTTCTATTTGCCTCAACAAATGTTTTCAGTGAACAGTGTGTACAGCTTCTGAAATTTTGTTTTTTTCTGTTATGTTTGATAACATGTATTAAAATGCAATTTTTGAGAAAAAATAAAAATAAAATAAGTAAAATTTAAGGAGATATTAAATACAGTGTTCCCTCAGTAGCTATGGTCTTATAACACCCCCATCCCACCTCACACCACACATATAATAAAATTTGAAGATGTGCAAGTATCATATAAAATATATAGTATTTGCATATAACTCACATACAACCTCTCATACTTTAAATCATCTCTGGATTATGTATAATACCTAACACAATGTAAATGCTATGTATATAGTCTTTATACATTATTGTTTATGCAATAATAAGAAAAGTCTACATGTTCAGTATAGGTGCAATTCTTCTGAAATATTTTCTACATGGTTGGTTGAGTCTATGAATGCAGAAACTAACTCTATTAAAAAATGATGAAACCAATCTAACTGCATATTTGTATGATAATGTGATCACAAAGATAAATAACATTCCAAGAAAACAATATTCTGACTATGTATCATTGGTCAAATAGAGTCTAGAGCTGCGAAGAAATCCTAAGTTTCTATTATTGCACCTAACTGTATCATGAGTTCCTTTATTTTAACCAGTTTTATTTTCATAGTAGGAAAATACAAATTATTAATATACTATTGTTGTAAGAATCCAATGTTTCAAAATGATGAAATTTTAAAAATCTATACATGTAAACTTAAAATATTAATATGGATTTTTGTTTTTTCTTTTAAGATACATACTTTCTAGATATGTATGCTGATGAAGTATAAAGACCATAGTGACCCCATGGTAAATGGCATCCCTGGTGGCAAGTTGATGGTTTTTACATAGCATTTCCCCAAGTAAAGAGTACCAGAGTGCTTTGAAAGAATGGCTGACTTCTTATCTGGAGCAGGAGATACATGAGATGAGCTGTGGTTAACTTACCGTGCCAGAAACCAAGCTATCCATCAAAAGCTAATGAAACAATGCAAAAAGGACCCAGGATTCAATATGAAAGGAAATTTTCAAAATAAAAATATTGATATTAATGAATTCCTTTGAAAATATTGAATGAATGAATAACTGATTAGGAATATTTTAAGACATGAAAGAAGAAAGAGAAGGAAAGAAGGGAGGAAGAAGAAAAGAACAAAGGAACAGAGGCAAACAAAAGTAAGCAACTGGATGCCTTTGGATACTTTGGTGTCTACTGAGTCTTCCATACTCTTTCCCTCAAAACATGGGACCTGACTCCCCTGCTTTTGAGTTTTTACTGAACTTGGTGACTCATTCCTAGTAAATAATTCAGAGTGGAGGCAGTTTTTTGTGTGATTTTGGAGACTAGTTCATGAAGAGTTCAGTGGCTTCCTCCTTGCTCATTTTCTTTCTTATATTCTTTACTCTGGGGGAGGTAAGTTACTCAAGCTGCAGTGAGGCCCAAGTGGCAAGAAACTGAAGTCTCTTACCAGAAGCCCAAAAGGAACAGAGACTTCCAGTCAGCAGCCAGGTCAATGCACTTTCTTTTTTTTAATATATTTATTTTTTAGTTGTAGGTGACAGAATATCTTTATTTTATTTTTATGTGGTGCTGAAAATCAAACCCAGTGCCTTATGTGCGCTGGGCGAGCACGCTACCACTGCGCCATAATCCCATCCCCTCAATGCACTTTCTTTAAAGAAGACCCTTCACTCTGTCAAATTGACTGATGCCTTCTGCCCTGACTAACAATTTGGTTGTAAACTCTTGAGAGATCTTGAGTCAAAGCTTGCAGTGAAGATGCCCCCTGATATTCAACCCTAGGAAACCACAGAATATAATAAAGGTGTCTTGATTTAATCTTCAAGTTTGAGGGTAATTTGCTACACAGAAATAGATAATAACAGATAAGCACAGGTGTAATTGAGAGCAACTAAGGCACTAACATCTCACTCATAAAAGAAGGCTCAGATGAATGATCAAACATTTGTTTCACAATTCCAATATGAAGTATATTCCTGGATAATGAAAGACCCAACTGATAAGGGGAAGTTTCTTTTTGCAGAAACATTCCAATTAATAAATATACAAAGAAGAAACACATTGGCAAATCGCATTTTGTAAGCCCTAACATAATTATGATTTAGACAACCATCAGTAACAGATGCCAACATTAGATTAAATGGGAAAATGTACAATGATGGAATTATGCTGTCACCAAATGAACCTACTGATTAATCTTGGTATAATGAACCAAATTTAACTTGTGGACTATATTTTATTCTTGTTCTAATCAGTAAACATAAAAAGCTATTTTTGAGAAAACCAGTGAACAGTATGGGATGACACTGAGGAATTAATAATAATTTTATAAGGTATGAAAGTGGCATTTTGGTTATGTGTAAAATATTTTAATAAATACAGATTAAGTATGTATGTATTAAATAAAATAGTATATTAGACTTTTTTTAAATTAAGCAAACACATGAATCATATCTATGTTGGGCATACCTCTTGTTAAAATTATATAAAAAATTAAATATAGAATCTGAGGGTGTAGTTCACTGGTAGTGATTGCCTAACAGGCAGGAGACCCTAGGTTTGATCCTCAGCACCACCAAAAAAGAAAAAAAATTGCATATGTAATTATCACCAAGTTCAATAGAGTGGGGTTAAAATAAAAATTTGAGATAAATTTTAGCAGATTCTATTTAAATTAAAAAAATATTCATGAATCATGCAGCATCTGGTATCAGTAAAGGTTCATAGAGCTCCAACCAGCAGTGGGCATATAGTCTTGATAGAAAAAGAAGATAGGTTACAGAAAGAGTCTGATTGATTACAACTTGCCTTTTCCATTATTTAGGCATATCTGATCATTGGGCAGCCTGTGATTGGCTGAAGCTTGGCTGTTGTGATTGGCCAAGACTCAGCTATGTTTCAAGAATATACTCTTAAAATGCCTTTACATCCTAAGTTAGATTGCAGTTTGGTCAGTAGGAATTCAAAGCACTGAGGCACCTTTCAACCAAACTCTATGGAATTTAATAGCTGTTAGGATTAGTGTGGGGTCAAGAGAGCTGTAAACACCAAGAAGTTCCTGGGAAGAGCATTGTCAACATTCTATACCTTAGCCTTAGTGGGCATTTACTGTCTATTCATTATGCACTACTTGCAGGTTATAGATACAATGATCTGTATGTGCTCCAGTTCATAATGAAAATAAAAATATAAAATTGAATTATTAATATGCTTATAAAATATAATTCAGACAGGGTGAAATGTTAATCAATAAAAATTCAACTTTCACTAGCAAGGAGTCAAGATATACACACTACATTAATAAAAGAAGCAATAGATCTATAAGATTTGAAATCTGATAGATCAATAAGATTTGATTGATATTAAGAATATGAATGATATTAAGAATATGAACAACTAAGCCAATGACACACTTGTAATCCCAGTGACATGGGAGGCAGAGGCAGAAAGATCACAAGTTGGAGGCCAGCTTGGACAACATCTTGAGACTCTCAGCAACTTAACAAAACCGTGTCTCAAAACAAAAATAAAAAGGACTGAGGGTGTAACTCAGTGGTAAAGCATTCCTGGGCTCAATCCCAATATTTGAAAGAGAAAAAAAAAGAACATAAATGACTAGAAGCATGAAGAGTTTAAAACATTTACTTCTGAGTAGTGGATGTAGGAGGAAATGAGAAGATGGGAAGACTTTCCTTTAATATTTAATACATTTTCATAGTGTTTAACTTTTTGACATACTATTTTTATAAACAAAATCATTCATTTGAGAAAGATAAAAAGAGATTCTGGTGAAAATGCAGTGGCAGAAAAGTTAATTTTAAAAAGTGCAACCCTAGCCAAAAAGTCCATTTCCACATTGGTTAAAAGTATTAGATTCTATCCTGGGACTCATTCTGCCTCCATGCTCCACTACCATTGTCATCTCTCTGTCTACTTGTTTGCTTTCAGACTTCCCCTTAGCCTTATTCTCTACTTAACTTGAACCTTTTCCAAGTACTAGCTCTCACAGAATATTTTTCATGTGCCAGATCTCTGCCTGTTTATGCACCTAATTTAAAGGCTGCCTAGGCTTCAGTCAAGAATTCACTTCTTTGCATTTACACATTCCAGCCAGTATTTCATGAGGGCTCAACAGTCAGCTCCCACAGTACTTCTAGATTGCAGATGGAGATAAAATAAATATACAGTTCCTGGGTCGTGTAAGTGTTGTCCCCTTGGCTATTCCACAGTTCTTTGTAAGTAGAAGAGTGAGCTAGAAGTACATGAATAAAATATAAATAAGCAAACATAAATTTATGCTCTGTTATGGAGACATTTAATTTTATTTACTTAAGAAAAACATTATCACTCTAAATGAAGTCCTGTTTAGAGAAAATTGATAGATGTTTATTGCATTACTGTCACAAAACTTTATAAAAGCAAGGTCACTCATTTTTTGGAGATAACTTCATTATACAACACCTTCATATAAAATTAAATTTTCTTTAATTATTAAATAAATGGTGTTGAGGAGCTGTTAACGATTGAGGGCAAATATTTATTTGCATCTAATATTTAATTTAAGAATTACAGAAAAATAACTGCAAAAGTGAAATATCATGCTTAGGAAAAATACACCTCAAATTTAAAAATTAATACTTAATCTATTTTGAACTTGCTTTACATTCTTGTTTGTGCTTTTATAGTAATAAATAACTTAATAAATAAATTAAAAAGGAAGAAGTAGATTAATGGTATCAAACAAAAAGGTTGTTATTTTTAAATCTAAGAAAACTTTAGGAGCTCTGATTTTTAGATGAAGTGTTATTTACATATAAAATTCAAGTAAGAGACAAAACAAATCTAAGGGACAGAGAGCAGAGTAGTGTTCTAGGAATTGGCTGCAGACATGCAGGAAAAATGTTTTGGGATTGAGAAAAACATTCTAAAACTGTGTTGTGGTCATGGTTGAACAACTTCTGAAAATTTACTGAAATGATTGCATTCTAAAAACAAGTGAATCTTGTGGTATAAATTATATGTCAATAAAACAGTTTAAGTTCATTAGTGATTTAATAATTTTATTCAAATATCAGCTCTGACATATTAAAGACCTTGGGAATCATCAATTTTATCCTTACAATCAAGTTGAGGATATAGCTGAGTTTAGTGGTGGAGCATTTGCCTGATATGTGAAAGGCTCTGAGATCAATCAGCACTGCAAAAATAAATTAATGAATAAACCTTCAAATGATAATAATAGAAACCAGGACAAAGTGAACATTAGCGACTTTTCTTAAACTCATCAGATTTGAGTGTCAGTACAAAAATCTGTAGAGTCAGGCAGCCTAGAAAAATTAAACTGTCATCTACCTACCATGACTAGAAGATAATAAAGCCAAAAACCAATAGAAACATTTGATCAGCAATTTGTGATCATGACAAATTACTGGAAGATGAGTATGAAATAGTCTGAAAGTGAAACACTAAGGGATATTGTATCAAGGGGTCATGTTATCATCATAGGCTTTTCCTCCTGGAACATAAACTCTCATGGAGATGAATCAAAAAAATATCTACTTGTGGTTTTAGCCAGATGAAAAGAGGAGTGGCCATTGGAAATATGCCCAGAGCCTTATTATCTTCATAGGCTGATTCTTCAGGGGAAAGAACTTTGCCAGAATTTTGTCTCCCATAGAGCAGGTACATTCTCCCCACTAAGGTTCAAGGTCAAAAGAAAGAGATTGGAAACGTGCAGCATAGGTTGTCAGAGAGAGCAGTTAAAGGATGAACTATGCAGTAACCCACCATTATCCATATAGAATAGGTTACAAGATTCTCCATGAATGCCTGAAACTGTGAGTAGCACTGAACTCAATACATACTATGATTTTTTTCATATGCATGTAAACTTGATAGTTCATTTTACATGTTAGTTACATTAAGAGCAATAACTAGTAAACACAGAACAATTATAACAACATATTATAATAAAATTGCCAGCATCGCTATTCTTGCACTTTAGAGCCATTATTTTGTACAATAAGTGTTATTTGCACACAAGCACTGCAAGACCTCTGCAGTTTATCTGAACTGAAAGACTGCCTCTCTGAGGCTCACTACATAGTAAGCCTAAAGATGATATGGAAGAACTTAAACAAGGACACCAGAGAAGTTTGAGGACTCTGGTACCTACATCTACAACAAACATTAAATGAAGTCCAACTCCCAGCCAGATTATCATACATCCTGACAGTAAAAACGGTGATATTTGTTTTTTCCTTGGTGGGTTCATACTTTAGGCCAATAAGGGAATTTTAAAGAAAGCCTCTCTGCCCTTGGAAGAGGATGAGAAGTAGCACAGGTTCAAAGGAACCTCAATTCTGAGCCTGATTTTAAGGCCTTTAAACCTCCTGTAGATGAAATTGCTTAGCATGCTGTAAGTGTTCCATTTTAGAAATAACCTTCTGGGTGTCCAACACTTGAATAATAACAAAGAGAGGACAGAATAGGGGAAATTCTTGAAGGAACAATGCCTCCAAAATTTCCAAAATCATGACAGTCAAGAAACTACATATTCATAAAAATAAAAATGAAGTAGGTTACATACCAAAACCAAACAAAATAAAAAAAATTAGGCAGATCATATTGGAATCTGAGAAAAACCAGACAATGTGATAATCTTCAAAGTTCCAGGAGTCAGGGTAGGGAAAAACTTTAAAGAGGAACTGAACAAGAATAATAATGGACTTACCAGAATTTATGAGTGAAAAAAGAGAATGAAATGAAGTTTTAAATTTTCAAAAGAAAAAAATCACTATTAGGGTTTGGATATGAGATGTCCCTCAAAATCTCCTGTGTTAATGAAGAAGGATAAAATGATTAGATCATGAAGCTATGACCTAATCAGTGGATTAATCCATTTGAAAAGATTAATCATTGGAAAGTACTATTGTACTAGGTGAAGAGAGATCACTGGGAGCATGACTTTGGAGACTACCCTATGCCCCTGTCTTATTCTAGACCACCATGAACTGAGCAGTTTTTCCTCTGCCATGTCCTTCTACCATGATGTTCTGCTTTATCTCAGACCCAGAGCAATAGAGTCAGCTGACCATGCACTGAACCCCTGGAGCCATGAACCCAAATTAATTTTTCTTTTATAAGCTGTTCTTGTCCAATATTTTGGTCACAGTGACAAAAATTTGAACAATACAGATTTTTATACCAGGAGTGTTTCTAGAGAAACTGTAAAGGAAGGATGAATTTTCTTGGTTGGTTTTGTAGTTCTAGAGTTGCCTTTCTAAATTGGATAGGCCTAAGTTTGCTAGTCTCCCTGCTGGTAGTATGGAGAACACTGATAATCTATGGAGTGAACTGCTTAAAGATACAGGCAAAGTAAATATATCTGATGATCTTGACTTGCCACTTGTGAGAGGCAAGGAGTTATACATGATACTTTTGAACATTTCTGGAAAATTAAATAATATACAATGATGTTTCCTGGTTGCTTCTGGCTTCATTGGACAAAATAATAAAGAAGAAGGATGAATTCAAAGATTCATTTTCCCAGCCCCAGATGCACCTAACCAACCTAAAACCTTCTCAGTGTTCTCTGAAGGAGAATCATCTCTCCTGTAGGCATAGGGCTGAGGCTGCCAAAAACCAAACACAAATTCTCATCCTGTAACTGGCTGAATTATGATGCAAGTTTAACTCTCAGCCTAAAAGGGCATCTGCAGTTAAAGTGAGGGCACTTCTTGGAAAAGAATTCTATAAAATTCAGATGGAGATGTGCAGGAGGCCCCTGAAAAGGCTGGGAACATTGAATTCCTTCATTTCAATGAGTTTTTCTTGGCAGAGGATATGGCTTCCCCAACCTTAACATCAGCAACAAGGTCTTCTCCACCCCCACCATCTGTGGTATTGGCTTCTCCACCTCTCCCTAAAGGAAATTATTCTGCATTGCCTATGGAAACACTAATGACTTTCCATGATGCAGTTTCTGACTATGTGCTAATGGGCATTAAACAAGAAGCAATGTTCAGAATATCCTGACACATATAGATCTGTGACATTAGCTAATCAATCATAATATTCCCAGAAGTCAAATAGACAGAAAACTCACCAAAATCTTAATCAATTTATATAAGCAGAAAAATTTCAGGGAAAATGTACAAGTCGACCCTAACTCATAAAAACAGAGAATCATGGTCCCTCAACCAATTCCCAAACCTGAGTCAGTTTATAGACCCAGAACCCCTTGAATGATGTGAACATAAGATCCCCTTGCGAAAGAACCCTGATATAGTACCAAACTATTTTACTCTTGATTCATCCCCATCCTTTCCCAAAGGGGCCTAGAGCTTTTTTCCAGGGTAACTATGCCTGGGGAAAAGCAATGATCAGAGTTTTGGTGGATTACTAGATGCTGGTTCTGAATTGAAAGTGATTCTGGGAGAACCAAAATGTCACTGTGGTCCTCCAGTCAAAGTAGAGGATTATGGAGGTAAGTTGCTCAATGGAGTTTTGATCAAGTTCCTACTCACAGTGGGTCTAGTACACAGCAGATCTCATTCTATAATTATTTCCCTAGTCCCAGAATACATAATTGGAATACATACATCAGCACTTGGCAGAACCTCCACGTAGTTTTCTAACCCTTGGATTGAAAGATACTGTAGGGTAGGAAAGGCCAAAGGGAAGTCTACCTGGAAAAATAGTAAAAAAAAAAAAAAATCATACCAGGAGGAATCACGGAAATCATTGCTACCATCCAGGACAAGAAACACTTAGGGTGGTTGTTCCCAACACATCCCCATGTACCCATGTAATTCTTCTATTAGGCCTATGCAGAAGACAGATTTTGGAGAATGACAGCTGATTATCATAAGCTTAATCAGGTTGTGCCTTCAATTGCAACTGCTATAACAGATGGGGTTTCTTTGCTTGAGCAGATTACCATTTTCTGTTTCCTGGTATATAGCTACTGATCTGGTTTTTTTTTTTTTTTTTCTCCATACTTATTCAGAAGGCCTACCAGAAGCAATTTACAAGGCTAGCAATACATCTTCACTGTCCTTCCTCAGAGGTATAGCAACTCTTTATACCTGTGTCATAAATTAGTTTGCAGAAACTTTGATCCCCTTTTTCTTCTACGAGGTATAACATTGGTTCATTACATGGATGACATTATGCTAATCTGACCAACTGAGCAAGAGGTAGAAGTCACTCTTGACTTACTGTCAAAGCATCTGTGCGTCAGGGAATGGGAAGTAAATCTCACTAAAATTCCAGGGCCTTCTACTTCAGTAAAATTGCTAGAAGTCCAGTGGTATGGGGCCTGCCAAGTTATCCATTCTAAGGTAAAGAATAAGTTGTTGCATCTGGCCCCTCAAATAAGCAATAAATAAGCATAATGTCTGGTGGGCCTATTTGAATTTTGAAGGTAACACATTCCTCATTTGGGAGCATTTATTCCAGTCCACCTATATAGTGACTAAAAAGGCTTCCAGTTTTCAATGGAGCTCAGAACAGGATAAAGTACTGCAATATATCCAGTCTGCGGTGCAGGCAGCTCTTCTTCTTGAGTCATATGATCCAACAGACCCAATGACACTTGTGTTAGTGGCAAATATGTACACCATCTGGAACCTTTAACAAGCCCCATAGGTGAATCACAGAGGGGGCAACAGGATTTTTGGACCAAGGTCCTAACATCATCTATAGAGAACCATTCTTACTTGAGAAATAGCTCTTGGTCTGTTACTGGGCCTTAGAGAAATCAGAATGATTGACCACAAGCCACCCAGTGACCATATGGCTTGAGCTTCTTATGAACTGGGAATTTTTTAATTC
The DNA here is from genome assembly GCA_004024805.1 of Geosciurus inauris. Taxonomy (NCBI): domain Eukaryota; kingdom Metazoa; phylum Chordata; class Mammalia; order Rodentia; family Sciuridae; genus Geosciurus; species Geosciurus inauris. The sequence goes on from PVHX01016309.1 coordinate 13,363, forward strand.
ACCAAGCCATAAAGTTGGATGTGCACAGTATCAATCCATCATCAAATGAAAGGGATACGTATATGATCATGTCCTGGTGCCTTCTGAAGGTACAGGTATATTGCATGAAGAAGTGGTCCAAATGTCCATGGTTTCTATTCCTGCTATAATTCCTTCTGTTCCCCAGCATAAATCTATGGTTTCATGTGGGTATACTCCATAGCTATTTGACATGAAGAGAAGACTAAGGCCTGATTTACAAATGACTATGCATGATATGCTGGCATCACCCAAAAGTGGACAAGCACAGCACTATTTGAAGTCCCTTTCTGGGACATCACTGAATGACAATGATGAAGAGAAATCAGTTGGCAAAACTTTCAACAGTGCACATAGTTGTGGATTTTTTGTGGAAGGAAAAATGGTCAGATGTGCAAGTGTATTTCAATTCATGGGCTATAGCCAATGGCTTGGCTCTATTGTTAGAGAACTGGAAAAAACACGATTGGAAAATTGGTGACAAAGATATTCATGTAAAAGATATGTGGATAGATCTCTTCAAATGGGTAAAGGATATGAAGATACTTATGCCCTTATATAAATTCTGACCAAAAGTTAACTTCAATTGAGGAAGACTTTAATAATCAAGTGAATAGGATGTATGAGAGTAGCAGTCAATATCTTTCCACAGCCACCCCTGTCATTGCCCAATGTGCTCATGAACAAAATGGAAATGGTGGCAGGAATGGAGGGTTATTCATGGGCTCAGCAACATGGACTTCCACTCACCAAGACTAACATGGCTATAGTCATTGCGAGTGCCCAATCTGCCAACAGCAGAGACCAACAATAAGTCCTCAATAGGGTATCATTCCCCAGGGTGAACAGCCAGCAGCAGGTAGCAGGTTGATTGTATTAGACCACTTCCATTATGGAAAAGGCAGCACTTCATTCTTGCTGGAATAGACACATTCTGAGTGTGGTTTTTCTTTCCCTGCATATGATGTTTCTGACAAAATTACTATCTGTAGACTTATGGAATGCCTTATCCACTGTCACAGTATTCCAATCAATGTTGCTTCTAACCAAGGAATTCACTTAACAGTCAAAGAAGTGAGCTTTGAAGCTCATGCTTATAAGAAGTGGGTGCTGATTAGAAAGAAAAGGAAATCAATTGCTGTCCTTTCCCCTTCCCCCTTCCTAGGCTCTTCCCCTCCTGCTCCAAGACTTTTACTAAGGTAACTTCAGGGATTGTTTCTCCCTAATGGGAATTGTAAATGTTGTTAATTAATGCCCCTTGGGCTGTTACCTTACTGTATTGATCATTCCAAGCCCATCCCCTAGCCACTGATCACATATGCAGGATAGGGAGAGATAAGGGAAGAAGAGGGCAGGAGAGCAAAGAAAATCTAAGATATAAAAAGAAGGACACTCCCATTTCTTTGGATACCCAATCTGGGTTCTCTTCTCTAAGGAGAAAGCTATTTCTATTCCTTAAATAAAACTTGCTTTTTACACTTGCCTTGGTGTTTCTCAGGTGTTCAATCTTCAGCATCTGGGAAAATGGCATCATCACCTGTATAATCAGAATGACAAATATTTTATACCCATCAGGAATGAAGGTTTGTGTCACTCCTCTAGGTAAAGAACCAAGACCTGCTGTGATGATTGGTTAAGGCAGAAGAAATACAAAATGAGGAGTAGACTAAGGTAGCTGTAAATATCAGGTATGGCCATGGGACCAGTTACAGAAATAAAGATTGTAGTACTCATGAGTATTTATTTTCTATTTTGTTAATATGTTTGTGTGTGTGTGTGTGTGTGAATAATAAGTAGATATGTTTGTTTCCTCTCCTATTCCTTTATGATGTAACATTGTACTGATTGACTTAATGTCAGTACTTTAAGTGATGTTAATCTACAATATAGTATTTAAGTTTGCCTCTTTTTCTGGGGAAGAAGTTTGTGCATTTTCAGCTATATGAAAGATAGTTATACCATGTTAGGTTATATTATCACCCTGTTATTGTGTTTATTTTAAGATTAAGTATGATTTTAAAGAGATATGTTTGGGTGTCAAGTTGACAAAAGTTAAATTTGTGACAGTCTGGATTGCAAACTTAATTGGATTGAGGAATGACTCTGGGCACATCAATATTTTCACAGTAATTGGCATGTGGAACAGCAAAATGAGGGGACACCCATCCTGAATGTGGGTGACAGAATCTGATTGGGACCATGGATGGAAAAGAGGTGGAAGAAGGAGGTATCATTTTTCTTGGGTATGTACTTGGCTTGTTGTTCAATTGCTTTAGGACATCAGACTCTAGCTTCCTCACTCTCCCAAAGAGAACTCTGACCAGAAATTCTCCAAAATGTTTCCAGGCCTTCATTCCAATAATGAGGCTGTATCATTGATCCCTCTTCTGTTGCTCCAACACTTTGGACTGCATAGCTCCTGATGCTTCCATTTCTTTAGTCTGCAGATACCATTATAACAGTGGTCCCTTTACCTTCTGAATATACGCCTCATTGCTATAAGGTTTATTTTAAAATATATATTTATATTTTTTTTTTCTCTCTTCTCCCCTCTCCCTCTCCCTAACAAGATTAGGGAGACATTGTTAACTTTTCTTCCCCTAGTTAATCCTAGTTAATTGCCCTTGAACACACGGATTCCAGGAAGGAGATGCCTTCTGAGGATCTGGGAAGTATCTCCCAAATTAACAAGTAAATCCTAACATGCCACTAGGGTGCCCTGGAACCCCCTACTGGAATGTAAAACTCTTGAAGAGTTCCTTTGAAAACCTCCTGTCCTTCCTGATTGGAAGAGTCACAAATTTGGGACAGGAGTCCCCTGTGTTTCTCCTTTGCTAGCAAAGCAATACATTTTCTTTTTCTTTTTTCTCAAAACCATGTTTTCATTATTAAATGATTGGCATTGATTGGCATTGGGAACAGAGACTGAACTTTTGGTTACAAGTTTCGGCATCCCAGATGGGACTCAAGAGTAGTCCTCACTCCAGCTTTCTTGGGCAAGCCTGGCACTCAAAGCAGCTGCACTTCCATGCTGAGGATGTAAGGTAAGCTTTTTGAGAGTTGACTACTGGAAAGTTTGGGGGCAGGTAAGTGTGCCTCAGGTCTAACCAAACCAGAGAAAATATTCCTGTAAATAAAGAGCAACTGAGGGACTCCCAGCAGCTTCCAAAGCCTCTTTGCTTTAGGGAACTCCTGCCTCCCTTCTGTGCACTGTTAGGATTGCTCCATCTGGGTCTACTTTGAGAAAAAGGAAACTGCATTCAGTAAAGCGAGGACACCTTGGCCATTTGGTAAGCTCCCCCAGTGTACACTTGCTTTTACACTTCTTGTTACCCTTTGTGGGAGCATCAGTCCCCTCATGGGGACATCTGTAGCACCACTGGTGCAGGAGTCATGGTTAAGTGGGAGTTAGGAAATAGGGGAGATTTTTCCCCTATCTGATCTATTTTAAATGTTCCCATCTGTTGGCCATGGTTTAGGGATGTTCTCTGTTTGTCTGTCATTATGTTTTTGTTGTTGTTGTTGTTGTTCTTTGCATCTGTTTCTGGCCCTTAAGACATTGGCAATAATGTGTTGGTCATATAGATTGTTTCTTGGGAAAGATCTTGGCTGTATGAGCCACCCATAGATGTAAATGTGTCTAAGAAAAAGATTATGTTTCACTGTAACAATCTAGTCTTTGAATGGTTTCCTGAATTAATGTACAATCTTTCAGATTGGAGTTGGTCTGTCAAAGGTAAAATAAGTGAAAGATTCTGTATGTAGAGGCATGTATGCAATTATACAGAGTCTTAACAGTCAGAAACTAAGTTGTATGCAAAAATGCTACCTCTAATATGTGAGCATAGCAGGACACCACAGGAGGATTGAAAAAAAATTGTCTGTTTTCCTTTCAACCCAGTACTGACAGTCTGAGCACTGCTTCTCAGCCTGGCCCCAGGCAACTGCAAATCATCCTGCTGTGGGTCAGAGACACCAGTTCTGGAATAAAGGGAAACTACTCAGGCAAGCTGCCTGGTTTATAGAGGAATTGGCAAAAAGGACCTGGCCTCTACTCTGCTTGTTCTCAAACTCACTTGAGTTTGAGAACAAGGCTCAGTTTGCCACTTCTTCAGACAAATTAAATATATGTGGGTTGTAGGTCTGACTGATTTTCTTTCTAGGTTCTTATCTCATGGGTTCAAAGAATAAAATTCATGGATGATGACAGAGGACAAAAATAAAAACAATAAAATTAGTTTTGAATGAGAGGGGAAAAAAAAGAAGATGAAACTCCCCATCATGTGAGGGGGGAAACTAATAGAAAGCTTTTATACTTGAATATGCTAATCTGAGGACTTAAAGCTTCTGGATGAAGGCATTGATCAGAGTCCATGCTGAACAGACATTAAAGTATTGGGACTAATTGTTGAGATCTATGTTGTACAGAAGTTGGGAAGGTACAAAGGCTATTGGCTTGGCCCATGACTTTCTATTTGGCTGTATGCTTTTAATCCTTAAGTCTGAATTTCTTGTAACTACCACTTGGGTCCACCCCTGTTTCCATTTTCTCACCACTCTGAGGACAAAGGAGTAGACTGCAATGCTTAACCTCACAGAATTGCCCTTACATTTGAAAAAAAAAAAAAAACTTTATTTAGTTGGGACCAAATGAAAGGGGGTAAAATTATAGATATTAAAGTTATAACCTGTTACTCCCTCTTTAAGACTGAAGCTGACTTGCTGGGTGTTTAAAACCAAAAAACTTGGAGACCAAAGTCAAGGAAGTAAAAGGGCCAAGGAAAAAGCAGCCAATATTTGGCCATTGCCCTCTGAGGTCAGCCAGCACCAAGAAAATGATGGGACCCCTCTAAGGACTTTGCAGCTCTGGTGAGTCACCTGATCCACCAATCAGGGAGACTGAGGGGACCCTAGAAAACAGAAAGCCAACTGGTGGTACATATTCTGCAAAGAGGGGGGTCACTGCAGAATGAAATGCCTAAAGCTTCCAAGAGAAGCTATGTGTATGGTCATCATACACCTGGATGGGACCTGACCCATCTTGGCACATGGCACCACTGATAGAGGAAACTTAAAGGAGCCCAAAAGCTTCACACATGTCCCCAAGAGTGATCTCTGAGGAATCTCAGCTGACTCTTAAGAATAGATGGGAACAAAGTTAGTTTTGACCAACTGGGCCTTAAACACCTGGCAGGAGAGGATAGCCTGAGCACAGTCCTACATGGACATTTAAAAGGTAACACAATTTTTTTTAATGAAGTTTAAGATATATACTTGTGTCAGCCCTACCAAAAGTAAGTAAAGCTGGAGGCTGTAAAGAAAGGGTGCTTATGAGAGTGCCTAATATTTAATCGTCACTAAAGACACAATCTAGAGACACAAGCTTGTCCTGATTTTCAGAGAATGGCTGAAATACTAATTGTTTTCATATTAATTGTTTACCAAAAAAGCAATGCCTTTGCTGTCCTGTTTATTGTTGTCCTAGCATAAATCTTGCCCTATGTATACCTTGTTCAGTCACCTGCCAAGTGCCACAAAGGACCTTTGGACTACTGTGATGCTGAATACCCTTAACTGCCCATGCCCCACCAGACAGCAAACAAGGACTTTGGGTCACTTCCTCCCAACTTTGCTCCTTCTTCGCTGGAAACAACTTGGAGATGTCACCATTCACTTTTCCATAGAAATGAAAGGTAGAAATTGACAGTGGGAAAATGTAACAGTGGTCCCTTTCCCTTCCAAATATAGCCCTCATTGCTATAAGTTTTTTTTTCTTCCTCTCTTCTCCTCTCTCCCTCTCCCTAACAAGAATTAGGAAAACAGTGTTAACTTTTCTTCCCCTAGTTAATCCTAGTTAATTGCCCTTGAACACACCCACTCCAGGAAGGAGATGCCTTCTGAGGATCTGGGAAGTATCTCCCAAATTAACAAGTGAATCCTAACATGCCATCAAGGTGCCCTAAGACCCTCTACTGGAATGAAACTCTTGAAGAGTTCCTTTAAAAACCTCCTGTCCTTCCTGATTGGAAGAGTCACAGGTTTGGGACAGGAGTCCCCTGTGTTTCTCCTTTGCTAGCAAAGCAATAAACCTTCTTTTTCCTTTTTCTCAAAACCATATGTTCATTATTAAATTGGCATTTTTTGGCATTGGGGACAGGGACCGAGCTTTTAGTTACACCATTAGGGGACTATCCCGCTTCTGTTTCTATAAGCCAGTTTATTAAATCCCTTTCTCATAATCATATTTTATAAGCTAACTTATTAAATTCCATTTTTATATAACCATATATATAACAGAACCTGTTGATTCTGTTCCTCTAGAGAACCTTGAATAACATAATCAATAATCTAAAATTTTGTATCCACAATTATGCTTCAAAAGCTGAAGTTAATTCATCAATGACAAATATGTCCATTAAGAAATGTTGAGAGAATTTCTTCAGGCATGTGAGAAATAATATGGGTCAGAAACTAAGAAACATAAAGATGGAATAAATTCAGACAAAATTGTCTATGTAGATGAAACATCCTAAATTGTAGCCCAACCTTCAATTACAGAAAAGTAGAAGACAATTAATGTGATAAAAGTCCATTGAGGTATGTTGGCAGACTTTAAATTAAGCATGAAACAAGAAGACATGAAATAATAAAAATTATAGCAGTTCTCAATAAAAGTACTAAAGGAGACCAGGGTGCAGGATAGAATATCAATACAGAAAAGTTAACTGTTCTCTTATATAGCAAGTGAAAATTAAAATTTAAAATTAAACAGAACATGATGAATTTATAATAGTGTACAAAATAAAATATTTAAAAATAAACTTAAATATGTGTGCCAAATGTTTGCAGAAGACTAGAAAATAAAGAAAAAAGAAATCAAAGATGTGAATAAATGGTAAGATATTTCATAATCATGGATTGGAAAACAAAATATTGTTAACTCTTACCAACTTCTTTATACCTTCAGTACAACAACAACCAAGATCTCAGTGTCCATGGATAATAAATAAGTAAAGCACAGGGGATGTTTCTGTGTGGAGTGTGATTTCATTTTACATTATAATGGTGAACACATGGCATTATGTATTTATCAAAACCCTTAGAACATTTTTTGTTTGTATTCTTGATACTTGCCATTCTGGGTGCCCATCAACAGATGAATGTATTTTTTTAAAAAGTGTTATATATATACATATATACATATATACATGTATACATATACACATATATACATATACAAATATATACATATATGTGTATATATATATATATATGATGGAATATTACTCAGCCTTAAAGAAGAATGAAAGTATGGCATTTTCCAGTAAATGGATAGAGCTGGAGAATATCACACTAAGTGGAAATAAGCCAATCCCAAAAATCCAAAAGCTGAATGTTTTCTTTGATATGTGGGTTATAATTCACAATGGGGAGGGGCTAGGGAAGAATAAAGTTACTTTAGATTAGGTAGAGAGGAGTGAAGGGAAGGGAGAGGCTATAGAGGTAGGAAGGATAGTAGAATGAATCAGACATTATTATCCTATGTTCATATATAACTATACAAGTAGTGTGATTCTACATCATGTACAACCAGAAGAATGAGAGATTATACTCCATTATATATGATGTTTCAAAGTGCATTCTACTGTTATGTATAACTAATTAAAATAAATTTAAAAATTCAAAAAATGCTTAGAACATTACAGCATGAAAAATGAAACTTGTTATATGCATATTTTGAAAATCATAGGATCCAGGAGGTTATGTAGACTGATAAAAATCATATAACTGTATTATACATGTATGAAATAACCTCACTGAAGATGGTGGGAGAAAGGTATTGATCAAGGAAGCTCTGGAAATGAGTGGAGTGTTTACGAATGAAGGCAAAAAGGAACTGTACATAAGCACTGTAATCTAGTTGATAAACTCTTTTTTTTTTTTAAATATTGATGTGGTTAACAATCCACATATCACTATCACTGTATAATGGAATTAAACACTTAAGTAAAAGAACGATGATTAGGACAAGGTTTCTCATTGTTGGAATGAGTTAGAGTCAAGCAAAGGGAGGATACCAGAAAGATCTACATGGTAATATATCATATTTAGTTTATGGTGTGCAAACTCTTGTTTACCTGTATGTCACTACACTGGTTTAATAAAAATATAGCTGGTTACATGTTGAAATATATTAATTGCTCTGTCAGCAGAGACAGTTCTATTTTCATTGAGTTGAAATACAACCACAGGCCATCCTTTATTAATAATAGAGTGTGTTGATAAAATTTTCAACAGAACATTTGTCTTAAGATAATCTATTCTTCTCCTGAAAGATCAAATACCTTTCCAGAATGCTGAATTAATTGCAAATTTCAAAGCCTCTAGAAATAACTACCCCTCCCCAGTGTCAACAAGTATAACTGATACTCAAGATACTCAAATCTTAGAGTTTTAGGCCATTTCCCAATAGAAGGAAGCAGGACTCCTTGGGAAAATGATGGGCAGAAAACAGAAAAAAGAACCTAGGATATATGGCGATGCCACAGGGTAAGCACCTGCTCAAGAAAAAAAAAAAGAAAAAAGAAAACCACAATAAAATGGATATTAAAAGATACAGAGGAAGACTGAAAGAGGTCCCAATGGCTAAAGCTGGAACAATTTTTAATAACAAAATTAATAAGGTAGTATTGGATTCTAGCAAAAAATATAAAACAAATCATCCACAAGTCCATAATAATATCAATCAATTATTCAATACATAAAAAGTTGAGAAGAATGCACAAATTTCCCATGCAGAATTATGAATAATTTATGTATTACTCTACCCTTAAGAAGTAAACTTAACCTCCCAACTCTTTAAGTGTTGGTTGCATGTAGTGATCTCTTCAAAAATCTTAATATAAGTAAGGGATCAAAGAATGCCTTTATTGTGAGGAAATCTGACAAACACTCTCATCCAGGTGATCAAGGTTAGCAGCCACTTTGTTACAAAGTCACGTTGACAGCTTGTGTCTTTCATATGACATGATAAGAATGGCACTTTATGGTTTTCCCCATTAAAACCCAGCAACTCTTGTCTAATCATGAAGGAAATATCACACAAATCCATCAGACAAAGGTTATGAGCAGCACCTCTCAGAACTTCATGGTCATCCAAATAAAAAAGGAAAACTCTAGAAAATTTTCCCAGTTAAGAAGAGTCTAAGGAAACAAGTGAAAAATGAATAATTTTGTGGTATCCCGGATAAGACCTTGTGACAGAAGACAAAAATTAAGAAAAATTTAAGTATAGCATTAAAACTAATAAAATTAATATTTAATTATTAACTGGGACAAATGTGCCATAGATGTTAGGAATAGGTGACATACTAACTCTTTTTCTGTTTTCTCAACTGTTTGGCAAATCTAAAGCAATTCTTTAAAGGTATATATATCTGAAAAACCAATGAAGAGAATCACAACAATTGTTGATAGATTTGAAATATGGATGTATAGAGCACAAAATAAATATAAATAAAATATAAAGAAGAAAAAAGGCAAAATATATTATCATTTTGTCTTAAATTTTTCAAAATTATTTTAGAATAACTTCAAAATTTTACAGATACCCATATGAACTGAGACAATGGTTTTTAAAAATAAATGTAAAAATATAAAATAAAGGCTTTAGTATGCTTTAGCATGAGTTCTCTTGGGTTGTTTGGATTCTGATTGAATATGGTTTTTTTTGTTTATAATTTTTTGGTTGGATTCCAATTGTCATGTACTACTTTGAAATGAGAAAAAATGTAATAAAAATAAATATTCTATTTTCATTGAGTTGAAATACAGCCACAGGCCATCCTTTATTAATAATAGATTGTGTCGATAAAATTTTCAACAGACTATTTGTCTTAAGATAATGTATTCTTCTCCTGAAAGATCAAATACCTTTCCAGAATGTTGAATTAATTGCGAATTTCAAAGTTGCTACTTAGGGCCAACCAAACCAGAACTCTGAAGAGAGTAACTGTCTTTGACATCTGTACTCACCTCCTGTGTTCATCTCATTGCCTATTTTAACCACAGTTTCTGTGTGCCTCAAGAACCCAGGTGCCTCCTTCCTAGACCTTTAAATTCTAGACTAGCCATGTATGTGCATAGAAGGGATTTTAAATTAAATGGAAAAAATAGTGAAGACCATTTGACAAATAATGAAATTGAAAAAGCATCCAATGATTAGAAACAGTGGGGACTTTGGCCTTGGCATTCAAAGGAAAATAGATTTGGGAAGTTAGTTTGAGAGAAATTGCATGTGAAGGATCAGGTTGTTACATTCTTTAGGATACTCAAGTCTTAGTATGCATTTATTAAACAAGTTATTCAGAGCATACTGTGCAAGACTTACTGTGCAAGTCTTTCTGCTGAGCACTGGGGTTATAATAACAAGGCAGACAAGATGTGGAGAGACCCTCACAGGGATCAAATTTCTTGTTATGAAACATCAAGAAAGAATAAAAGTAAGGTGACAAACAGAAAAAAGTTAAATGATATTAGTTGGAAAAACTTACAGTAAGTTTACTTATCAATAAACAACCAAAAGAAGTATTTGTAACAAAAGAAAGTGTAAGAAGGATGGAGGGAAATTTTCACTAGAGAAGTCTATGAACAGTGATAAGTTGTTAGATGTTTAACAATGACTGTTTCATGGGTAAAACTGATTTGTATCATTTGTCCATTTCTGTGATGTAAATATCCCATTGTGGCCAATTTAATTGTCACATTACTAAATATGAAGTTGAGAAGATATGCACTTATGTATGGTAATATTTGTACCATATAGATAATTCAAGAACACAGACAATAGTAAAGTGTACAAAATAAAAGTACTAATGCTGAGATTTATTATTATTTCTTCTACTTGTTTAACTGCAAATGTATATAATTTAATTTCTAATGATTATTTTTACAACCAGATTATAAAATTTTGAAAATGTAGTATTCAACTCCCATGGGTTTACTCAAGTAAATACCAACATCACACTGAAAGTATGATTAGTATCTATTAATAACATTGAGTACTTTGGCATAAATAGAGCTGAAAACATAAGAAATAAAAGGAAGAAGAAACTAAAGATAAAAAAAAATTAGCTAAGATTCTTAGCTGAAGACCTCAAATGTCTCTCTCAAGGAAGATAGACCTAATTCTGCACACCATGGGGAGCCGGGAGAGATGTGTGAGTCAATTAACAAACTGACAAAGAGGATAGCTATGGTTAATGTTAAGACAGACTGTACTAAGGCAATAGTGGAGAAAAGAATCCATTTTTTGAAGCTTCATCTGTGTTCAGAAAGGAATTAGGAGTCCCTGAATAAGCAGAGTAGAAACAAGGATAACAAGCAGTGTGCTCTACAAGCCATTCTTTGACACTAAGAAACATTTCTCATGTAAAATGCAATTTCTCCTTTCTCTGAGTGTGAAACTGGCAATTCTGAAGAGAAAAGGCAGGAATAAGACTACAGGAAATCTATACTTAGTGAGATAAAGCATGTGCTATTTGCTTCTTTTCTCTTTGGATGCCTTTTATGTTATGTCTAATCTACTTATCTTAATCCCATTAGCTAGCCAGTAGTAAAAGGAGAAGGGAATTAATTAATTAATTAATTAATCTTTGCTATATGTAGCAGCTTAGTGAGATAATTTTTAATTTGGTTTCTCACTCTAGGATTCATAAGAAAAGTGTATTAATAGGTGACTTTATTAAAAGGTTAATTTTATCAAAGTAAGTACCAGTCCCATTTTCCTAGGTGGATGTTCTCTATACAAAAGTCATAACCGATTCACAAATCCACAGCCTGGGGGGATTGAACTGTAATTAATATTTAAATTTGTTACCTTAATGTAATTACTAAAGAAAAATTTAGAGATCAATCTAACTGAGCCATTTCATTGTATAAGTGAAAAATCAGAGATTCAGTAAAATTAAAAGACATTTCAACTGGTGAATGGAGAAACACATTATCACAGACAATTTGCAGTGAACAGGAAACCAGAGAGGTATACAGCACAGGATGTATGGCTAGCACAGGACATAACATCACTAAGGGGTCAGGTAGTTGCCTGCATCAAGATCTAAGAGAGCTGTCTCCTGGCTCAGGTAACACTGTTATTATTATTGTTACTAATATTATTATTATTTTGGAAATATCTCATAAAATATGATTCTGCTACATTTCAGAGTGGAATATAAGTTTTATCCAGAGAGATCTGCCAATAATTTTACTAATTAAATACTTACAAGTACTTTGTAATTTACTTAAACATTCTGGACCTCAATTACATGTTGAAAGGGGAAGACATTAGCCTTTTTTGAAGTTCTCCTGATGATTATACTTGTCATAGATATAAATTGCCTGTCACTATCCAGTATCATGACTTAGCACACCAGGTTGATTGTGGCTGAGGGTTGATGGCACCCTCCATTGTTACAACTGCAGAGCCTGTAGAATCATCATATACAAATCTCCAAATTTTATAAATGAAAATAATTTTTCTCAGACTGACTGATTGGCTTACTAATCAGAAACGATCAACATCCCCATGAGAATTCAGAGCAACCTACGAGTTCATTCCTGACAGTGGTCTTTGTGCAGAAGCCTCTTCATTTATATAGAACTTCATCCTTATATTTGGTTATTTGTAGTATCTTCACTGGGCCTCAAATCAGCACAGTTTCATTTTAATATGAAACTGAGGAAACTGGAGAAATTTCTTGAATTACTGACTGATAATGATTCCTGTGCTATGCAATTAGAGTACTCACATTCATTTGGTCATGGCCATTGTTGAAATACAGCAACTTCACCCAGCTTTCCTCCCATGGCATGCCTCAGACTTAAGCCTGAATCACCTTGCTTTAACCAACTTTGTCTCTGGTAATTTGCAGGATGTTTAAAGTCAGCCTTCATACCTTGATAACTTGTGATTTGTACTTGTTTTGTTTTTTGATTTTAAGCTTAGAAAAGAGATTCAAGTGAGTCCTCTATGATTTAAGACAAATAACAGACATATACATTTGAAATTTACTTAAACTTCATATACCTTATTAAGTAGCTATGAGTGACAGACACTAGGCCTGAAACTGATATTTTTATAAGAAAGAAATGCCCTTTAGCCAGGTGTGGTGGCATATGCCTGTAATCCCAGCACTTTGGGTGGCTAAGACAGGAGAATCACGAGTTCAAAGCCAGCCTCAGCTGTAGCGAGGTGCTAAGCAACTCAGTGAGACCCTGTCTCTAAATAAAGCACAAAATAGGGCTGGGGATGTGGCTCAGTAAACAAATATCTCTGAGTTCAATCCCCAGTACCAAAAACAAAAAATTGCCCTTTACAGCAGGAATACCATAACCCATTGAGGAAAAACAAAAATCAAACCAACTATATCAGTTTAATAATTTCACACAGGAATAGAAAATATGTAGAAAGCACAGAACATCTGAAGCAGCCCAGGGGTGGGGGTGGGTGGCGAGTAGGGGTTCTTGCAGTAGATGAAATCTGAAGTAAATCTTCAAGGAACAAGAGGCCTGAGTCAGGCAGCAAAAGCGGGAAGGAGTATTAGGAGAGGCACAGACACAAAGACCATGGAAGAAGACAGCACACGAAACATATTTGTAAGATGAGTAAGAAACGTTATTAAGGAACGAGGATGGCAGGAATTCCAAGAAAGCAAAGGTTTTGTATGACCAAAGACTTGATACTCAGGAGGCTAAGGTGGGAGGGTCATCTGATTCAAAGAATTCAAGGCCAGACTGGGAAATATAGCAAGAGCCAATCTCAAAAATAAACAAATCAATAAAAATGTTTTTTAAAAAAGCTATTGGAAGCTATCTAATATTAGTGAGGAATGTGATGTGACTCATTGTCTCTGAGCAGCACTAGAGAATTCAGGTGTGAGAGGGGAAGCCGGAAACTGGGGACCAACTATGGGTGTGTGAGAATAGTTTAAGAAAGAAATGACAAAGGCTGTTCACACAGGGAGACATACAAGTCAATCAATCTATAAATAACTCTGATCCTGAGCTAAAAGGCAACATCACCAAAATATCTTATTTTCATAAAATTATCATTTATCAATATTTTAATTATTTTGATTTCTCATATTTCTTTTCCCACTGTTAGGGCCTTAGTAAAAAAAAAAAAAAGTTTACTTTTTCAGAACACAACAACCTCTCTAAAAAGAGTAATCTACCTTTAGCTTGAAATTTTGTAGCTCAATGAGGCTAAAGGACAAAATTTGCCAAGATACACCTGTTTTGTAGAGAAAAGCCTTAGTATTTACATTCCAAAGATCAAAATCTGTGATGATAGCCTTCTATCACAGCCTGCTCAAACAATGTTTATTCATGTAAGGGTTAATGCCAAATGCTCTATCTATCTAGTTTTGGACTTTTAATAAGAAGCCAAAGAGTTTGTCAACAGTAAATACTATACAACTATCTAAAAGTGGGCAGTATCAATAGGTAGTCTAGGTTCTCTGCCTTGCTAAGAAAAAAGACTTCTTTGTTCCCAGTTTTCCTTATATCAAATTTGCTGATTTTTTTTTTTTTTTTCCTGTATGGACTTCAAGTTTCATGCTGTTTGCCAGTTTTTCTTCTTTTCACCTGCTGATATTGTTCTCAGGTCATAATACATTTGAACAATGACAAAAAAAAAAAATCTTGATAGCATTTCTCCTCTAGGGAAAAGTCTAGCACACCAGCAAGTAGTAGTTTCTGTTTCTACTCTTGATTATTGATTTGAAGAAACAGCAGAGAAACTTGATAAACTTTCCCAGCAATGGTATGATAGACCTTGCTATTGTCAAAAAGGACTAGAATGATGTTCATCTAATTTTTGTTTAGCTCTTGGCGAGAGTCTCAGGAAAATTCCAACACAAAGCTTTCCATGAGTTATGTTTATTCTTGAAGAAAGGGAGATTCAGGAGGAAATATTCAAGGTCGGGTAGATAAAGAGCTCAGCTTCTAGATAAACTGTTGAGTCACAGGGTGCCCATTGACACTGTGTGTGTGTGTGTGTGTGTGTGTGTGTGTGTGTTTGTGAGAGAGAGAGAGAGAGAGAGAGAGAGAGACAAAGAGTGATAGAGAGACAGGCAGAAGTAAAACCTATTGCATACAGGAGAAGTGAGCAGATAAGGGTCAACATTTCAGTCAGACTGAAGCATCTGAATGAATTTCTCTTCCTCCTGGAAAGTATAAACTAAGTCCTCCAGGCCATGATGACCTAAAGGAGAAGGGACTACAAATGATATAAAATCAAAGTCACTTGAAGACAAAGACTTATCAGGGCTTATCAGTTACCAGATGTTGTGGAAACAAAATTCAAAACCAGATAGAATCCAGATAATGCAACTGAGGCTCCCAGCAGACTTCTTTCCTGTTCTGTGCCAGGATAGAGGGAAAAAGGGCAAAAAGCAAATGCTACAGACTATAGTTTGGGAAATTTGCTCATTGGTGAGTGAGGTTAAGGACAGTTATCACTTAAGGCCTTCTTCCATGATAGACGCTTTTAACAAAGGCATTTATTGCTTGAAGAAAATCTTCTATGCATTCTTCAGCAATAAGACTACTCTGAAGTTTTCTGTTTGTCATGTTTGTGCTTCAAATTGATCAAAGATGTCAGGGTTCCAAGAAAAACTCCTTTGGAAGTACTCGCACTGGGAAACAGTCCTGTAGACAGGTACAAGATCTAAATTAAGGATCCCACTATTTTTAATTGTGTGGCTTGGGCAAGCTTTGAAACATCTCTTTATCAAACTCAGAAAAACAAACTTAATAATAATGTTGTGCAGATCAAATGAGCTGGACTACATGAAGTATGAAAAGCATAGAAAAGGAAGGTAAGTATTCAAAAACTGCTATTGTCATTGTTATCACTGACCTCAAATAGCAGTGAGTTCTGCTGTGTCTTTAGGAATATTCAACCATGTTAACCTTGCGAAAAAAATGTTATTTGCTTTTCATTTAACCAAACTCACTGAAGTAACCAGTACCATTGACATACACACACACACACACACACACACACACACACATATATCCTTTCCTGTGCAATGTCCTGACTGATCTTCAAGTCCTTGTAGAAGGTCCTATTGTCTAGCACAGTCGTCCATATTTTCTGCCATGAACTGATTTCTCTACTTACCAAGAGTCTTTTGGGTTTAACCCTGGAAAGTTTGTGCCAGTTTTCATATAAAATAATTTAATTAAGTGGTATTTTATTGGATGAATACAAGATTTTTAAGAAAATATTGTTTTGTGAAGTCAGCTGAATTGCTTTTACTTTCATGAACTTTGATTTCTTATGTGCACAGTTTCTTCCTTCTACTCAACTTGATCCTTCACAGTTTAGTATAACCCAACAAGTCACAAACCTGAGTAAAATGTTTCAGTGTTTTGTCAAGATCTTAACAATAACAGCAAAACTCCTTTTGAAAACTTAAAATTTACCATGTCATGCCTGTGTATAAGTGTAATGGGGTGGAGGGGATGAGGCTCAGTGGAAAAGCACTTGCCTATGCATGGGGAAGGAAGGAAGGAAGGAGAGAAGGAAGGAAGGAAGGAAGGAAGGAAGGAAGGAAGGAAGGAAGGAAGGAAGGGAGGAAGGAAGGAAGGAAGGGAGGGAGGAAGGGAGGAAGAAAGGAAGGCAGGTGGGCGGAGAGAGAAAGAGAGGGAGGGAGGAGGGGAGAGAAAGGGAAGGGAGACAGGAGGGGAGGGAAAGGAAAGAAAGGGAAGGATAATGGAGGTAAATCTCATACCTAGGAAATGAAAAATTTTTCTTATTGAGTGATATATGTCCATGGAAGCAGTGAGGCCATAGCTGGTCATGCTATGTAGCTGGTCATGATTCAAAGTTTGAAAGAGTCAGTAACGACAATTATAAAGCCTCAACACCTAAAAAATTTTTCATTACTTCACAAGTGATCAGGAGGCTAGTCTGTCTGGAAAGGAGGTGGAAATTAAGATGAGGGAATCCTAGGGTATAATAGTATATGCTTTTGGAAAGTTGGCTATAACTACTGAGTGTGAACTATTTTTCTACAAAATATATATGTTTGAGTAAGAGAATGGACTGTATATTGATGATGATTAATCAGGGAGTGGAAAAAGGATAGATTAAGGAGAAATCTAATGGAAATGGAGACATTTTGGAAACATTAAAAGTATCTCCAGAGGTGAAGAAAATCTGAGATAATTCATTGGCATTCAAAAGACTAAGTCTCAAGTTCTAATCACATGACTTTTTAACTTAATTAACTATAAGATGGAAACAATTTCTTCCAGGCTTGTGAATGAAAGCACTTTTGAAACCAGTAGGTTTGAAAATGTTTTATAAATTTTCAAGAATTATTAATAAAAAAGCAGGGTTTTGTTTTGTTTTTTTTTCATTCAAAGCACCAAATTAGATTTTTTATTCTTTTTTCCCCTAGATTTCCCAATTCAATATTTCTCTAAAGGATTAAATTCTCACCATTTATTTTCCAGCATTTTCCATAGGCAAAGGCTGTTCTGTATGCCTTCATAATCTGCCTTTGTTAGCTGTCTCTGCTGATGATTGGAGTAAATAACTACACTCTTTGGATGACAAAACTGTTTTTTCACCATTGGATCACACTATTATTATGATGTTGAGTTAAGATGATTTGTTGTGCATAGACGATTCATTAAGGGACCCCAAGTATCTGATTTTTTTTAGTATGAAACAAATAACCTTCTTATGGCTTAATAAAATTAATCCATCATGCTCTTGCAGTTGATTTCCTAGTGTTATCAGGTTATCTGTAAAAGCAATTCCCTTACAGATATTACTGAGAGTCCTGACCTTGAATTCCCTAAGAGACTACAGGGCAATGCTTCTATGTTATTGCCTGAAGCTAATTTATTCATTAAATTAAGGTAGGGCCATTTGGTCAGCTCTCCATTACTCCCAGATGCCTCCATCCTGTTCCCTTGCAGCCAGGTTCCTGATGCCATGCTGGCTCATGATCATTCAAGTTCTTGACTTTGGCTCATGAATATTAATCACTTTTCACTCTTCGAGCTCTCCTGATGCTCTCTCATCAAATAATTCACTAACATTGTCTTATTTCTCTCTTCAAAATCACTCCAAAAGTTTCTTTTTTATTCATGTCCCTATCAGATTTTGAGAACATTTATAATTTATTGAAGAGAATAATGATTCACTGTAATATATATATATCATCACTGCCTTAAAGTGCTGACACAGATTGTCATGTTCAATCCTCACAGCAACCTTGAGGAGAATAGATTACAATTGCCCCTATTTCAGAGATCAGGGGTAACAAAATTGAGAGAAAGTTCAAAGAAAATGCTGGTAATTCAAAAAATCTGACTTCAGAGGAAGCTTATTTTCACATATTGCTAGAGAAAATGAACTTACATGCTCTGCTATTGGTTGTATTTTTCAACTCAAATTGAGTGTGTGAATGGGTATGCACATACATATATAAATATGTATGTATATGTGTTTAATACCTTTAATTTTTAATTTAAGAATACACAACACCAGAAGCATATTACATCTAGGTAGATCTTTCATATGTACAAATGTTACAAACTGTAGATGTGGTGGGGTTTTTTATAGTAAATAATTTTTTTATTAGAACATTATAATTATACATGGTATTTGGGTTAATTTTTGCAAAATCATACATGCAAGGAATTGGATTTCAATCCCCATGCCCCCTTTTCCTCCCTTCTTCTGTCCCTCATTCTCCCTCCTCTACTCTATTCAACTTCCTTTCTTTTACATATACATAAAGGTGAAATTCCCTTTGGCAGATATATTTTATAAATATAACATTCAAATATATATTCATATGTATAACATGATTTTTAAAAATGCATTCCACATTTCCTTCCCTTATCCACCCCTCCTCCCCACTTCCCCATCTCCTTCTTCTACTCCACTGATCTTCCCTATATCTTTATGATATTCAATCCCCCCATCCTTTCCCTTAATTTGCTGTACCTTTCACATATGAAAGAAAACCTTTGACCCTCGACTTTCTGAATCTGTCTTATTTCATCCATTTACCACAAATGCCATTACTTCATTTATCTTGATGGCCAAGAAAAACTCCATTGTGTATATATACCACGTTTTCCTTATCCATTCATCTGTTGATGGGCATTACAAATGTAATCTTTAGACCACTGTGGGAATGCTGTCTGCAAAGACCATGGAGTATATTCCTCCTGCTTCTTTTTGAAAACCCCTAGATGGGCATACCCTAATCACCTCACAGTGTGACTCATCTGGTATTGTAACAGCTGTTTTTTTGTGCTTCTCTTCTCCAATGTGACAAAGAACGCATATACTGTTTCTCTTATGTGATGGGTGACCTTTCAGTATTTGGAAACGGTTGCAGTCTCTAATGTAGAAATTATTTCTCGACAAGTACTTCTAGGTCAAATGACTTACTACAGATGGAATGGAGTGTGGACATGTGAAGACAGATATGATTGCCAGGCGAACTAAAGCTTCCCATAGGCAGCATTGAGAAAAGCTTTTCAAAGAAAAAATGCTATTCTATAGCTGAATTTCTAATCCACCTATTGAATTAAGATTATTATCACAATATTGTATGGCTTCCTCAATAAGTTAAGGTTAGAAAACTGCATTATTGAAGGAAATGGGGCATCTTAGAAACAAGTGGTGGATTTCCCACCCACAGTTTTTATTTTGAAAAGCATACAGTGCTCACAAGCCCTCACTGAGAGGTGGCAGCAAGCTTATCAGCAAGTTAGCCTCTGTGAAAAGTGTTGCTATCACACTGCTACAGATACAGGCCTGCAGATGAAGCAGCTCTCCAGTGATCAGACATATAGAATTCAGGAGTCTGCTATCTGCAGTGTCATTTTCCTCTTATCTGGAAAAGAATCAGCACTTCTGTTATCGCCTGCAGTGTTGTAACATGAATGGTATTATTATTGCTCATGATATCCTACATTATATATGGATTAGTAGGCATAGAATCTTGAGGCAATATCCAGAAAACTATTCTAAATAGCCCTGCTAGATGAATCAGTCTAACACTAAAGATATATAATAAAGATGATCAAAGCCACAAACATTCAAGTACAGACCAATACAGCGGACCTCCCATACCACTCCAGATCCACAGCGAAACACAGCCCAAATCCACTGTGGCCATAGCAGCCAGGCTCCTGGGACTGTTTCCATATAACTTCATGAGTTAAGGAAATGGATACAACTCACAATCCTTTTCTTAAGATGGACTTAAACTATCTGTATCATTACATGTCACAATGTTAGATAAAAACCAAAAAGAATAGCTATCATTTAGTTAAAAAAACCAATATGCCCCAAGTGTTGTATTGCCAATGTTTTTGTTGTTGTTTAACAATCAAAGTAATTCTGTGCTATCCATATATGTGAAAAGGATATAGATTTGAAATCGTAGATTTATTTATAAAAGCACAAATTTAGAGCTGGGCGTGGTGGCCCACGCCTTTAATCCTAGCACCTTGGGAGGCTGAGACAGGAGAATCGCTAGTTCAAAGCCAGCCTCAGCAATGGCAAGGCGCTAAGCAACTCAGTGAGACCCCTTCTCTACATAGAATACAAAATAGGGCTGGAGATGTGCAGTTGTGTGTGGCTCAGAGGTCGAGTACCCCTGAGTTCAATCCCCAGTACCAAAAAAGCACAAATTTATTGCCTTCAGTTCACTTGAAAATTATCAACTCTCATCTCCATATTTTGATGATATACTCAACTTTTAATATTGTTGGTACTTCCCTTTCCACAGTCACATCATAATCATCCCTATAGCTTAAGTAGTGTTTAAGAAATGGGTAAAAACTACACAATACTCTGTTTCATGTGGTCACTTTACTGTGTTCAAGTGATCAAGAGTTAGCAATGAAAGGGCTGCTTTCAGAAGTTTGTTCAAGGCTAAGGGAGCAAACAAGAGATGGAGTGGAGAGTACTAAGCAGCCCTGGGACTGGCCTTATCCTGGGACTACTCTAGGGAAATAAGCTTCAATCTCCAAGTTCACTAAACAGAAGAAACTGTCACTCCTTAGGTTTATGGAAACATCCCCACCACCAATCAACACACATATATACACAGACACAGAAGTCAACGTTCCATACTTCCCTGTGGTTACCTCCAGGTACCCTGGCCTTCATCCATGTGCAGGCTCTGGCCCTTAGAAAACAGGTCTGCTTTTATGGACTCCATTTTTTTCATTTGGTCCTGCTGCCTGAATGTTCTCCAGTCAGTGAGAAAACAATAACATAAACCTTCACTTAGAGGGAAAGCAAAATACAGGAGGAGAAATGCAAAGAAATACATGGAATTATCAATGGGACACTGCAATGATTCATTTCTCTTCAGGGTGAACAGAAAGACACAGATATTTAGTGTAACCGTCGATTTTAATGAAGGCTTACACAGTGAGGAGGTGATCAAACAATAAGAAAGTATTTTTTCTCAAATAAACAGTCAATCCACAACTTGCTGTTTCTCTTTTATCCAAATCTTAACAATAGCTTTCTATTTCTTGTCAGCTATAATATAATGCCTTAGAAATATAGATTAATAAAATTTCAAAAATGAAGGGAAAAAAGTATAAAAGAAATGGAACATGTTCTATTCCAATTGATATAGTGACATTCCCATGTATACTTTGTCTCTGAGACATGCACCTATTTGTTGAATCATACACATCCTTTAATCTCAAAGTAGGGGTATATGCCAGATTCAGATCACACAGAATGAGGAGGGAGAAGTGATTCACGACTCCAAAACTGGTCTGGTGCTGCACAACAATATAGTTATATAGGCCATATGGATTAAATATGTAAATGCCATACTTAAAAATCATAGAATTTAGATTAGTTATTTAAGGACTTTTTAGAGAATGATTGGGAAAATATTTTGCATATAAATATAAATCTACTCCTTCCTCAGATTGGAATAATATGCCAATAATATTTATAACAAAATGTTATGTACTGTCATGTTCACCAAGAGTTGAAAACAAAAATAGATACATAATAAGAATTTAGGAATGTTTAAGTAAATAAAAATATGTCAAAATGGGATAGAAATAATAGTCTAGATAGTTTTATTGGTAAATTATTTAGATCTTGAAGAAGCATGGACAGCTGCCCAAACATTTGCAGAAAAAAAGGAAAAAAAGTCAGATTTTCATGGCTCTGATAACATACCTGAAAAAAATAAGCTTAACAAAAGAAAGAATTTGGGGGGCTCATATTTTCAGAGGTTTCTGTCCAGGATTGATTGGCTCCATGTGTTATGGGTCTGTGGTGAGGCAGGACTTCAGCTGGGAGCACGTGGTGAAGCCATATTGATCACCTTATGGTGTCTGGGAAGCAAAGGAAGACACAGGAAGGAAGAGGTGCCCCACAAGAACATGCCTGTGAAGGACACCCCCAGTGACCACTTCCTCCAACTCACTCCACTTCCTAAGGCTCACACCACCTCCCAGTAGCCCATTCAGCTATCAATTCATTAATGGATAGATCTATAGATAAAAGCAGAGCCCTCAGGATCAATCACCACCCAGAGGCCTCATCTTTCAATACTGTTGCACTGGGGACAATGTCTTCATTACATGAACCTTGGGGGACATTTTAGATCCAAACCATAACAAATACTTCAATCCTTTAATTGAAATATAGTATGGATTAATTAAATCTTTTATTTGTAAAAAATAACTAATAGAAAAGCTATATAAAATATGGTAAGTGAATAATCTTGTTTATGTAATTTTTTTTTTTTGTACTTTTAGTCAGAAAAATCTCCTGAAACAGTTCTAGGCTTGGGAAATGTCCTAACAACATATTGATAACTGAGTCTATGGAAGGCTTCAGAATCTACTCCTTCCTCAGATTGGAATAATATGCCAACACTAATTTAAAACTAAATAATATACTAGGGAGCTTTCTTTTCTTTCTTCCCTTTCCCTCCCTCCCTTCCTCCCTCCCTCCCTCCCTTCCTTCTTTCCTTCCTTCTTTCTTTCCTTCGTCCCTTTCTTCTTTCTTTCCTCCCTCCTCCCTCTCTCCCCTCCTCCTTTTCTTTTCCTTCCTTTCTTTTCTTTCTCTCCTTCCTTCCTTCTTTCTTCCTTTCTTCCTTCCTTCCTTCTTTCCTTTCCTTTCCTTTCTTAAAAAAAGAACTACCTAAAGCCCTTACTTGTAATTATCACCTAAATTTAAAATGTAGATAAGGAGACTAAATACCGTAGGGGAGACTCAGTATTGTTAAGAAACATTATTTTCTCAAATTGATGCACAGATTTGAAACAACTGCAAAGAAAATCTTAGGAGTTTGTGGGACACACAATCTGAATTTAAAACTATTTAAGAGAGCAACGAGGCCTGAGAAACGAAGGAAAGCCTGTCCTCCACCTGACCCCAGGTGAATCGGAGGAAAAAAGAGACATTTGCCTGAAGCTCTTACTAGCTTCTTCTTACGAGCTGGCTGCTGGGTGCCATCACAAGGTCTTGGAAGACTCATTTCCTCATTTTTAATTGGGTACTTACATCTTGTAGTAATAGAAGATTTAGGTAAGATAAGGCATGTAAGATTTTATCATGACAATTAACATACAGTAAATCTCATGAAGGGTTACTATTGTCTCATCTACTCACTACGAAATAGATGCCCTTTAACCAATCTCACAGTTAACATGCCAAGACATGAGGCCACATGTCCAGCCACTACCTGGCAACAAGTCCATTCTGTGCAACATGTCCATCAAAAAGAGGTCACTACAGAAAGGAATAAAGTGCCTCAATAAACTACAAGGATTAATGCATTTTCTGAGTGCTAACCTCCTACCTGAGGAGTAGCTGACACACTGCCCAGGATAAATTCATCGACAGAGTTGTCAGAGCCCAAGAAAGGACCAAATTGAGATGTTCTCATTTGCCACATATTTCTTGTGTTTTCTTCTATGAATCTATGTTTCTATATGCTTCAGCCTTTAAATGAATTTCAAATCATTCAACTTGATTCTGATAATTCCAATCATTTGCCTGCCACCTAAAATGAGGATACTGTTTGTCTAATTTAACTTCATCAAATCCAAAGTGGAAATATAAACAAAGGAATGGCTTTTATTCTCTTCATTTTAACCATTTTACAGAGCCGCTATTGTGGGCCATAGTATTTTTTAATATATTTGCTATCTTGCTCTATTTTATGATGTTCATTTGGAATGTCTTGCTTCTATATAATATAAATATTATTTTTATGTTATGTTACTTAAATATATTTCTGAACTTCAAGGCATCCATTTGTATGAATTATAGAGTTTTTATGATAATATTTAATGTATAGTTTAATAATAGGAGACATAAAAAATTGAGCAAGGTTTTCATAAAAATGCAAGAAGTCTGCACTTATTCAAACTGTTTTGTTGCAAAATTAGCCTATAAATTTCTACAAAAGCCATGTCTTTATCTGTCATTAAGTTTGCAAATATTATGAGTCCATGTCTTTATTTGTATCAATTTGAATTTTTATACAACATTCCTTGTTTTTTAGGGGGATTAAAAAAAGGTTAAAAACTCCAAGAATCAGAAGATGCTACAGAAAAATCTTAAGGATGAGTAATTCAAATTTTTCTTACAGGTAATATCTGCTAATATTTGAGTGCTTTACATATGGCAAGCAATGTGCTAAGTACTTTAGATGAGGGACTTCATGAAAACTTTATAAAACCCTGTGGTCCATGTAGTAATATTCTTAGAATTTGCATCCTTATTCGTAAGGAAATAGAAACACAGTGAATAAAAGCATTTTCTCATCATTCAATTAGTGTCAAGATAAATCACAACATATAGAATACGACTAGACTACCTTTCCAGCATAATTTCTTGTTGACATAAACTATGTGTGGTATTGACTAACACATTTTCAGAATCCGTAGAAAACAAATTAAAGTTATTGAGTACACTCATAATTTAATAATATTTGAGATGCATGTAAATGGCCTTACTTCTGGATGCTTTTTGTTATATCTTAAGTGCTTTTAAACTCTATTAATTTTTGGCTATATGGAAAGTAATATTATCATTCCTGTTTTGCATAGGAACAAAACTAAAGCACAAGGGGTTTAAGTAACCTGCCCAAGGCTGCCCAACTTCTCAGGAGCACTGCAATCGATTCCTTGCAGGCATTCTTCTCCAAGAGCCCTCTGTTCCCATGTGTATGGGTAACCTCACTTGTAGCATGAGCAGAAACACCAGGAAGAGGCAGTGCTACCCAAAATTCTTTGGTTGATCTCTCAGGCCAAAGAGATCGATTGCATGCTGAAAGGTAAAACAATATTAGGAAAAGAAGAATTCTCAGCTGAGCTGGGGCAGAAGTTTTATTAAGAAAACACCAGCTTTCTTAAAATGGGCTTCTGCCCCAGAGTGCTAAATACTACTTCTTAGGAGAAGGAGAGAACTTGCTACAAAAATGGCCACATTGGGGCTGCTGGTGTTTGAGGAAGAGCAGAAATCAGGAAAAAAATGGATAAAATGAAGGAGACAGGCAAACTCATTGAAGAGATTATAGGAAGTGTGGCTTCTTTTGAGTCTGGAAAAGAAGTGGTGGAAATCAGCAGCCAGGTAATATGAAAACAAGCAATTACCATCATGTCACTTAGCAACAGAGATATATTCTGAGAAATGCATCATTAGGCAATTTCACGGTTATGTGAACATCAGAGGGTACTTACATAAACTTGGTAAGCAAAATCTTGAAAGGTTTGCTATTTTTCAAACAGTATTGCTCCATTTTTCTGGCATAATAATTTAGTAAGGCAACTTGGAAGAGGAACTGGGTCATCTGTGACACCATATTTTCATGTAGCACAGGCACTATGTGTTTAGTGACA
Organism: Geosciurus inauris; assembly: GCA_004024805.1. NCBI lineage: Eukaryota > Metazoa > Chordata > Mammalia > Rodentia > Sciuridae > Geosciurus > Geosciurus inauris. Next base: position 39,319 of record PVHX01016309.1, read on the forward strand.
TGCTTGAAGGCCCTGGGGCTCTCACTGTGCCTGATCACAGGGGGTTTCAATTTGTAGCCTGCAACATTGTCCCAAAGCAACATTGTTATACTGTCCTTTAAAACCTTGAAAACTGGCGTTGACTTGACCTGCTTTTGAGTGAATGTTTTTGCAGGCACAAGTTTCAAGAACAAGGAGTTTCCACCCATACTCAAGATATGCTATAGCAAGTAAGTTTCCTCCAAGATCAGCTTATATAGAATTTCTAAAAATTCTTCAACTGCCTTCACATCAGAATCTCCAGACCCACCATTCACTTTCACATTATATAATGGTTAAGGATTCATAAATTTTTGAAACCACCCAGAGTTAGCAGAAATTTCAACATTGCAGGTGGCTGGTTGGGCCTAAACTTTTCTGAAATAAACTTACTTTTGGCTTTGGTCATGATCATCATGGTCTGGTGGGAATACACTTCTGTGTCTGGTCTTTAATCTGGGCCTTTATGAATTTTTCCATATCTGATATAGGCCCTCCTCAAATTTTGGTTATTATTATTGTCTTTAATGAAGTAGGTCTTCATCTTCTGTTGCTTTTCTTCTTCTTCAAGATCATGGCTTGGTGGAATAAGATATGCCTAATTGGTGAGCATTTGTTACCAGAGTCCCAAGACAGAGGCTTGTCTCTAGGGATCCCAACAACCAGGTCCAGCAACTCACCCAAAAACCAAATAGAAAAGGTAATAGTAGAAAGCAGGAAAAGAAATTTAATTAATTTGGCTTACCAGGAAGGCAAAGTGAGATCCAGCCTTTCAACTCTGTCTTTGGGGATGCTGATAGGAAATTTAGGGTTTAAATAGAAGAAGAATTAGGGTAAGAGCAAGAAATATATGTAATTAAATAGTCTTGGTAAAACCTGTGGTCTGGTTGATGATTTTCTCAGTTCTGTTTCTTCAAGATGTCTCCAAAAAGTCCTTTTTGGTTAAGGGAGAAATTTTCACTGTAAAAACTGAGAGTGCAAAGTCCCTGCAAATCTTGTTTCAGTCTTGAAGGGGAAACAGATAGTTAGGCAAATTTAAGACTAACAAACCTAGTTTTTAGATAAAGATTTCTTAAATGATTAACATACCTACATGCAATGCTGAGCAGGAACCTGACCAGAAGATTAAGGTAATAAAAGAGATAGAGATAAAATGAAGGCAGAGAGGCCAAAGTTTACCTTGCTCTCAGTTATCCATTGGGCATTTGCAAGACTAAGTAGTCAGTGCTTTTAGCAAAACAGCTTCTCTAAGTCCCTGATTTGCAATGACCATCCCTGATTTTTCACCTTCTTAGGCCTTGCTCACTTCTAATTCTCTTTCCAGGTCAATCATTGGATATAGCCTCTGGCTAGAAACAGTAACAGTTCATTTTGTACATTGGGGCCATGATAAATAAAATAACATAAGATGAAATCAAGCACAAGAGAAAACGAGGCAAACAAGAGATGTAATAAAGATGAGATGTATGAAGCTACTGCTGACATAATGTGGCACATTTCTTTGCAGTAAACATCTTTATATATAAGTAGAAGGAGTATGCTCTGAACTAAGGATTAAAAGAATATCATTGTAAACACCCAAGCCAGTAATGCAGTCATTTGTTATCATTATCAAGTATCATGTAGTGTACATAACTATACATGTTATGCTTCTTTGCAGTGCTGGGAATTACATGCTATATTTATATAAATGGCAGCACATCAGGATTGCTATAATAGCACCACTAATATTTGAATAATGCATTACACAGTGATATCACAATAGCTATGATAACATACAGTAATAGGAATATTTCAGTTCTTCTATAAACACCTAAGAATGCTGTAATACATACAGTTTCTAACTGACTGAAGCATCAGTATATGGTGCATGACTGTGTGGTTAATTAATGTGGCTTTCTATAGGATTTCTCATAGACAACAAGTAATGTTCACTACCCTTCACTAATCACGCACTGTGCAGCAGATACTGTGCTAATTGGTTTATGTTCAAAGTCACCAGCTAACACATGCTGCAACACGGACTTTAAAACCTGCTTTCATGGCTCTCTGTTTGCTCCTAGGGATACCAGTTAGTGAGATGGATGTCTCAGAGCTTCATAGGAATGCTTTGTATTAGCTTCGGGAAAACATGGTAGGAAGTGATATTAACCTCTTATAGATGGGAAAACCGAAACTCAAGTCAATAACTTCCCCTGCTCCAGCATAAAATGTGGCCAAAGTTGAAGGGGATTTGGCTATAAGGCCCCATGTGTATCAGATGCCATGAGAGCTCCAGATGGATTGGAAGAACTCACTAAAGTTTGTGTCCTTGGGCTTAAGTGTCTTACTCTGCTTAATATATTTTTTCTTGAAGATAAGATGTGAACTGGGTGATAATGTAAAGAATTGGATTTACCCGGTTGGGTCAGGATAAAATATAGTGGATCCCAACTAAAGCAGCTGGTGCCAATCATTGTTGAGCTATCCAGAGAAGTGGTTCTTAAGAGTTCATGCATCACAGATACTTGGAAGGCTTGTTGAAACACAGAACGATGCTTAAGTCCCAGAAACCCTGGTATAGTATATTTTGGGTGGAGCATAAGCCCAACACAAGCCCTAGCTGATATCAATGTAATTGGTCCAGCTTTGATCAATAAGCACAGCTCTGCTCAGCACAAATGTGCTCTGCTCCAACCACCATGACCATCTGATGTAGACTGTGATTTGTGTGTGTGTGTGTGTGTGTGTGTGTGTGTGTGTGTGTGTGTGGTACTGGAGATTGAACTCAGGGGCAATCGACCACTGAGCCACATCCCCAGCCCTATTTTGTGTTTTATGTAGAGACAGGGTCTCACTGAGTTGCCTAGCACCTTGCCATTGCTGAGGCTGGCTTTGAACTCATGATTCTCCTGTCTCAGCCTCCCTAAGTGCTAGGATTACAGGCTTGCACCACAGCGACCAGCTGGACTGTGATTTTGAAGGCTTACTATTTCAACCTATGAATGATAACAGCATGCCTTGTACAAGCAAATAGTTCATATTTTCAAACAGTATAATTTGAACTCAAATATTGTCCCTAAACATGGTAAATATGATCCAATTATAACATATAAATTAATAAAATTATAAATTTCTAACTTCATGCACACACACACGGGATTGAACGCAGGGGCATTTGACCACTGAGCCACATGCCCAGCTCTATTTTTTTTTTTTTTTTAAATTGAACTGAGGGACATTTGACCATTGAGCCATATCCACAGCCCTATTTTGTGTTTTATGTAGAGACAGGGTCTCACTGAGTTGCTTAGCGCCTTGCCATTGCTGAGGCTGGTTTTGAACTCCTGGTGCTCCTGTCTCAGCCTCCCAAAGTGCTGAGATTACAGGCATGTGCCACCATGCCCTGTCCCAGCTCTATTTTTTATTTTATTAGAGACAGAGTATTACTGAGTTGCTTAGCTCCTTGTTTTACCTGAGGCTGGCCTTGAACTCACAATCTTCCTGTCTCAGCCTCCTGAGCTGCTGGGATTACAGGCATGCACTACTGCACCTGGCTTATCCATACACACACACACACACACACACATATATGTGTGTATAGATATATATTTTTTTCCTAATAAGTATTTTGTTTTTGTTCTTGTCATTGTGCTCAAAATACTTCACTGTAGAATATAACTCAGGCTCAGAAAATAACAACTATTTTGCTAACAGTTTTAAGTAACTGTCAAAACAGATAATGCTATCTAATGCTGAGTACAATATCCAGAATGGAAAATAAATTTATAACTTAGAAAGTATGCATCAGGCTGGGTGCAATGGCACATGCCTGTAAACCCAGCAGCTCAGGAGGCTGAGGCAGGAGGATTGCGAGTTCAAAGCCAGCATTAGCAACTTAGCAAAGCGCTAAGCAACTCAGTGAGACTCTGTCTCTAAATAAAATACAAAATAGGGCTGGGGATATAGCTTAGTGGCCGAGTGCTCCTGAATTCAATCCCCAGTACCAAAAAAAATGTATGCATTAGTAGAAGGCTGACCATACCTGCAGATAATGATAAAGCCAGTCAATGTAGGACCACAGACCAAAGAAACACAAGGGAAGACCAATCATCCCTATCAGGGGAGGCTTTACCATCTTTTTTTTTTTTTTTTTTTTTTTTTTGGTACTGGAGATTGAACCCAGGGGCACTTGACCACTGAGCCACATCCCCAGCCCTATTTTGTGTTTTGTGTAGAGACAGGGTCTCACTGAGTTGCTTAGTGCCTAAGCCATTGCTGAGGCTGGCTTTGAACTTGCGATTCTCCTGTCTCAGCCTCCCTAAGTGCTGGGATTACAGGCTTGAG
>PVHX01016310.1:0-13506 GCA_004024805.1 Geosciurus inauris
GCAGGGTCTGGACATCGGAGTTGATGAAGGAGAGGCCCTCAGACTCTACCTGCCAACGTGTGGGGTCTACCCAGAGTGTGGGGTCTGATGGATGGTGGAAAAGATGTTCTTGCTTGGATTTTCCATGTACCCAGGTAGAGAAAAATAAGAGCTTGGCAATTGCCCACCACCAGGAGAGGAATGAAATTGAATGACTTACACAGTCTAGGCCTGAGATGGCTGTGATCAGAGATGCCCAGTATGAGTGACCTTGTGGGAGCTCTGTGGGACAATGTCCATTGGGATTCTATTCAAGTCAGACTGGTCTTCATGTTCTTCAGGTAGTGATGAGGCCAGAGGCAGAGCATGTTTGGATAGAGGAGCTAGAGATGCTAATGGAGACAAGGTGGTAGGAGAAGACTCTTCCAAGTGTCGTTGAGGTGGCTCTTGGGCTCCAGCAGGCTCTGTATTGAACACCTCACCTGGGGCATCTTCATGTAACAGTTGAGGAGAAGTGTTCTTGTTCCAGAGCTTCCCTAGGAGGCTGCAGGAGACAAGAGGCACAAGCTGTAGCCAGGAGCAGGAGGGACCAAGAGGCTGGGCAGGGGTAAGCACCCATGGCCTATGGACCCTCCACTGCCCCACACTGGCTTCACCAAGGCCTTGCTATTCCTACCACCAGGGCTTCAGTCACAATTCACTCTAACCTGGAGTCTTCCTACTAGGTCAGCCTTGAGCCTTGGGGATCACATTACAGATCCTAATGGGAAGAACACAGAACTGGAAAGTTCCTCACCTTTGCAGAAGTAAAATCAGATTCTGAATCTCCTCCAGATTCTTCAGGCGACTGTCAGAACCTGAAAATGGAAAATGAATTGTGGTAGGGAAGGAAGGAACCCAGATTTTACAGGAAGATAAATGGTATATTCCCCTGGGGAAGATAATGAAAGATTAGACTAAAGGCCAAGCCTGAGTCCCCAAGTATATGACCAGTAATAGCAATATAAAGACTCTGGAAGGAGCCACATTTTATCATTTACAGAGTGTTTTCACCTCCAGTAACCTCCATGATCCTCACAACCACCTTACAGGGGAGAAAGAATGGGTTACCTCAAAGAGAAATTGGCTTCAATAAAGTGAAACAGCTTGTCTGCAGGTGGACGTGGAAGTCCCACTTCCATATATAGGCAACACTGCTCCACAGGCCATCACCCATCCCTGGCCCACCACAGCTTCATTCTGAGCACAGAACCTGAGAAGTGTCTTTGGTATGATGATTTCCTTCCCAGCATCCTCCCTCTCACGTCTCTGCAACAGACATCCTCTGGAATGTGGCTTTGGTCTCTTGGAGAAAGTGGACAGCAAGCCACCTTTGGGGTAGATGTGCAGGGCCTTACCTTTCCAATTGCCACTTTTCATCTTGCTCCTGCACAGCCATGTCCTCACCTTCAGATGCCGACAGACAAGAAAGAAAAAGAGACCGTGGCCCAGTTCTCCTTCTGCTTTCCTAGATCAGCTGCAGACATTCCATGTTTCTGAACAGCATGACTTTCTACAGTTAGCTAGTGGAAATCCTTTTATTCAGAGAGCATTTTTAAAGTAGAACAATACTTCATTTTTCTTTGGAAAACACAAAGGGGGATTTCCTAAATAAACTACACCATTAATGTCCTCAGTCACTGATCTTCTGCTCAAAACAGACTCATTTAGATGGGTTTTTCTCAGCTGCCAGGCAAGTTTCTGCTCCCTAAGGCCAGAGGTGACCTGAGCCTGTGATGAAGGTCCTCAGGCTCACATCAGCCCAACACAGAGGAAAGGCTTCTTCCAGAGACACTTACCAGGAGAAGGTGACTAATGGAGAGTAGTGCTCAAGGCCTGTCCTTCTCTAGTGGTTCCCAACACTCTCAGGAAACCAGACCTCATCTATGTGGGACCTACAGGGACCTGCAGCTCACCGCATAGGTGGTGTGAAAGCTTTCCATAGGAGAAATCCTAGTGCACACTCTCTCCCTGCCCTGCCCTGCCTGGCCCAGGATGATGTTCTATTTTTCCTGAGATTTCTCTTCTTTGAAGTGTGTCTACATATTTTGGAAAAGTGGAAAGAAGAGTAGACAAAAGAGAATCTTTTTTTGGTTGGGTCTGACCTGAGGATTTCTTACCTTCCTGGGTTTTTCTTTTTTCCTTGGTGGTGGCAAGGATGGATTACCCTGGAGGTGGGGTAATAAGAGGAGAAAGAGCCCCAGTCCACACACAAAGGCAAGGATCATATCCATTGCCCAAGTGGTGAAGCTGGGGTTCAGCCATGTGGCACTGATGCTATTCAGAGGAAAGAAAGCATTCTCCATCGTCTAAATCGCACTGTCTCATTCAGACAAATGAGTACTGAGAGTTCTCTTCAGGCATGGGGAGTAGGGCGCAGGCCTGTGTCACAGAGCTATGTCTTCTCATCACAAAAAGATCCTGTCATTAGGGGAGGGGCAAGAAGAAGAAGAGGCACCACACCCCTGCCCCACCCTCCAGCCAGCATGTCCTCCACCCTCCTGGACCTTCTAGATACTTTCTTCCAACTCTACCTGTTCACCCTGTCACAGGAGACCTTAATCTACTCAGTATTCTTTCCCCCTGGAACTCAGACATCATCTGCTTCCTTGTAGATCTCTGCTTGAGCTCCATTAATTTCATTGTTTTTGCGAATGTTTATTATCTCTGGATTTTTAAAAAAAATTTAAATATTTATTTATTCCAATTGTGTATACATGACAGCAAGCAGAATGCATTTTGGTTCATTGTACACAAATGGAGCATAAGTGTTCATTTCTCTGGTTGTACACATTGTAGAGTTACACCATATGTGCAGTCATACATGTACCTAGGGCATTGTTGTTCATCTCATTCCACTGTCTTTACTGCCCCCATGTCTCATCCTTTTTTTTTAATCCCTGGAATTTTTATTTCTCAGGGATTATTACTTTCAAGATCTCCTGTCTTTGAAATTTTAGCTCTTCTACACAGTATGTCCTTGCCTTGTATCACCTCAGCATAGAACTGATATTTATCTTATGCTTATTTAGTTATGTCAATTTTAAATAAAATATTTTTGAATTTATTTCATTATCTTCATCTAGAGGGTTTAGACAAAAAACCAAATTGATACAATATTATTACAAACTTACAAGACTAAGTATAAAATTGATAATCTCAGCACTTAGGGAGGCTGAGACCGGAGAATCATGAGTTCAGAGCACCTCAGCAATGGCGAGGTGCTAAGCAACTCAGTGAGACCCTGTCTCTACATGAAACACAAAATAAGGCTGGGGATGTGTGTGGCTCAGTGGTCAAGTGCCCCTGAGTTCAATCTCCAGTACCAAAAAAAAATTGAAATAAACCCTCAAAACATATTTTTGTATGTTTCTAGTATTTTTGCTTGTAAAATCAATGAAAGTTAAACTTCAAGAGAAATTTTGGAAACACGTCTATACACATGCACCCACACCCACACAGAGACAACACAAATATACCCACCCACTCCACACATACCCTTTAACAAATCAATCCAGTATTTTCAAATCGAAGAATGTGTGGTGGCACACTTGAAATAAATCACTGGGTCAGTTTTGGAGCAAGACAAGGATTCTATATTCACCAGTGGGTCAGAAGGGCAGCAGGCAAGTTGCCTCCTTATAGAGGACCTTGTAGCATCCTTCAACCCCTTGTAGAAGGTAGGGTACGCTCGTTAATTTTTTAAAATATTTTTTAGTTGTAGATGGACACAATATCTTTATTTATTTGTTTTTATGTGGTGCTAAGGATTGAACCCAGTGCCTCATGCAAGTGAGGCAAGCACTCTACTACTGAGCTACAATCCCAGCCCCTAGGGTGCACTCTTATAGCAAAAACTGCAAGCCACCAGTGAGTTAAGACCATAGCAATGTAAGGAGTGGGTCAGACTGTCCCAGTAAGTCAGGGTACATTTCCCAAGTAAAATGGTAACTAAAAAGTGAAGAATTACGTTGTACAAGAAAACAGAAACATTTTCCAAGGCTGTGCATTTGTAAGAATGGTGTGCTAAGCAAGATCAGGATGGCAAAGGTGGAATTTTCTCATGGGAGAAGCATTTCTTATATGAAATGGAGTCTCAGGGTAAAATAGAGTTTGTCTGGTCAAGGCACACATCCTGAACCATAACAAATGAACCATTTCTTCCATTCCAAAGCCTTCCTATAGTGTTTCTTGTAGGCTAGTACTGCCTGCAGCAGATTTTCTCAGGCTTTTTTATTTGGGAGTATCTTTACTTTTATTCATTATTAAATGACCCTTTTTCTGGACATGAACTATTCAGGTGATCTGCACCCCCTACTCCCTTGGAATATGCCACCCCACTGTCTCCTTCATTTGTTTCTGATTGAAAGTCAATCAGAAATAGTCCCCCTTCTACCTCCTTTCTGAGTACCTCTTTCCACATGTCAGTAGCCTTGCTGATGGGGATGTCCAGGTCATGCAGGACCACTTGCTGAAAGGATCTCAGCTCTGTGCTGCTGTGTCCCTCTGCTCCTTTACTATGCATCAATTGGCTATACTGATGCAAGTCTGTTCCTGAGCTCTTTGTTCTGTTCCACTGATGTAGTTGTTTATTCTCTGTCCAGACCACTGTAGCTCCACAGGAGGTCTGGAAGTCAGGTACTGTCAGCCCTCCAGCTTTGTTCATCCCCAGCATTGTTTTACCTATTCTGATAGTTTGTCTCTCCTTATCAACTTTAAAATTGGTTTTTCAGTCTCCACAATTAACTTCTTGGAAGTTTGTTTGGATCACAGTTAAATTAAATAGAGCATGTTAATTAACTGAGGAGAAAGCATGGAGTGAGCACAGGCTGTAAGGCAAAAAAGCATGATTGATAGGGGGAGTGTAAAACAAGAAGAGTCATGGGTGTAATATGTCCTGTCAGATGAGGGCCCAGTGAAAGTGAGGTAAAGAAAAAGAATAGGAATTTTGTAAGAAAGGATCTTTCTGTTTTTATTTTCTTTAATGGCACCAGCATGAATCAAGAGACTTCAAAGCACATAGAGAAAATGAGTCAGGAATTATATTGTAATTAAACATCTACTCTTCTCACATGAGTTCTTGGATCACATGGTAACAGGGATTTTCCTGGGATTTTTTTAATGGAAAGATGCTTCTAAAAGATAAGGTTTAACCATGGACTTCAAGGTGTGACTTCAGAGAGATGAATGGAAAGAAGATCTATGTAAGTGAATGACTAATGTAAATGATTGAATTTTTAGTTTTAGAGAATTAAAGCCACATGACATACTGCCCACATGAAATCTGAAGTACAACAGGCAGCTACAGAGAAAATGGGAACTGAGCATTTGCATATGTAGGACAAATAGTGAATAACTTATAACCCAAACAACACTGAACTCAAAAAGTTCAACAAATATAGCAACTAAACTAACACCCTGGGAATAGAGCACAACCCCAAGAATAAAGTAATAGCACCCGAGTCCATACTAATATCAATAAATTATTGATGATAAGAGTGTCTTCTAGAAAAGCACCAAATAAAATGTACAGATATTTCTGCTGTTAATATCAAATTATTCCGAGAGTAGAAAAATAAAGCTGAGAATTGGCAAAGATTTTTTATGGGGAAATTATATTCCTTCATCCTTAAGGGATAAAAGCGTAAATTTTATTCTCCATCATTCGTCATTATCTCTACAATTACTTGTGTCAGTTTTGTGCTACTTAGAAGCTTTACATGACCTCATATTTATTTGGCTCAATTTATTGGAGGATCTGTCAAATTCTTGGTCTCACGACTGTGTGTCAAGTTGATTAAACAACCAGTGGATTGGATTGCTAATATTTTTCTTCTTTTCAAGTGGTTGAAAGAAAAAATGTATATTTTTGAAAGAAAGGAAGGAAACTGGGGTTTTTAAACTCATCTTTTGCTTGATAAATCTTGACCAATTTGTTATTTAGTATGGTGGCTGCTCACTTTACCCATGAAATAGAAATTATTAGAACCTAGATTATGAAGTGCCTGGGTATATTAAAATAACATTAGAGTGCCTTGTTATTAAGAAATCTTACATGGAGAAAATGTTAAAATTTGGCATTATCATTATTTATTATGTTCTTCATGGAACTCAAGATTTAACTAACATCATGTTGAAATTCTGTCCAACATATTCACATAGTTGCCTATTAAAGTGGGGATTTCATAGACGGTTGAAGATGTTTATAGTCATGTCTTACTATTTTTATTTATTTTTGTTAAATTTGTATTCAACAATGACAATATGCCAAACATCTCTATCCTATGCATGCTTATTTGGAATAGTTATTACTGTGAAGCAATATGTGTACAACAGATATCAATTTTAAGAAGCTATTTATAGATATGTCAGTCACTGTACAATTTAGCAAGATTAAATAGCAAGAGTGGGTGCCCCATTTGAGGAATCAGACCCAGTTCTCTGTTTTCTCTAGTTATGATACATGGGACTCACTGTCTCTGAGCCTTGGATCAATTCAATGCCAGTTTTACTCTTCCTTTTTCATAATTTTGATGAAATATTAGAAAATATAAAAATAATACTGCTGGTGATGAGAATCAATCAGAGTCAAGGTCTGTTTACCCAGATGTAAAGACTGAACACTGAGAAACACTGAGACAAGCATAGAAAGCAAGTTTTATTTAAAGAATACAGCAGAGATAACCTTCCCTGCTGAGAAGGGGTCCCAGAGCTGGGTATCCAAAATGGGGGTGTCCTGTCCCTTTTATACATTTTAGAATTCCTTTAGTCTCATGCCTTCCTTCTCCCCTTATCTTCTCTCTCTACTCTCCCCATCCTGTATATGTGACCAAAAGGTGAGCCAAAAGGTGGAGTGATCCAGACATAAATTTAGCAGCCCAGGAGGCATTAACTAACAACTCCCACAACTCCCTGCAGGCAGGAACAATTCCTGGGGCTGGTTATATTAGCAACAGTTTGGAGGAGAAGGGGGAAGGGCTTTGGAGATATCAGCTTTTGATTTTTTGTCCTTTCCAACCAGCACCCATTTTCCTGATCGAACCCAATTATTTATTACCTACACTGACTGTTCTTTTTGTCCCACAGGCTCAAAATTCTTAGATTTGGGGAGGGGTAGGTAGAAGCTGTCATTTTTTTTTTTTTTTTTTTAGTTTGCTTAGTTACTCATGCACCTAATAGTATGAAAACCCCCAGTCCACACACAAAGGCTAGGATCATATCCATCATCCACATTGTGGTGGTGGAGATCAGCCATGGGATAGTAATGCTTTTCAGAGGAAAGAAAAAATTATTCATGTGTGAACGGCACTGTTTTCTGTCATACAACTACACTCTGACCTCTTTGAGAATGGGAGTTGAGCCCAGGCTTGCATCATAGAGTTGTGACCTCACATCACAAAGAGATCCCAACATTGAGGGAGGGACAAGAAGAAGAGGCTGTACCACGCTTCTCCCCCACCTTCCAGCCAAGCCTGTACTCTACTCTCCTGGGCCTTCTAGATCCTTCATTCCAACTGCATCTACGCACCCTGTCAGAGGTGACTTTAGTCCATTTTCTGTTATTTCCCTCTGCAACCTAGCATTACCTATTTCTTTTTAGCATCTGGAGATCTTGGCTTGAGTTGACTGATTTTGTTACCTTTAAAAGTCTGAAATTCTCCCAAGGATTTTGGATTCTTTCCAGGGATTTTTACTCTCAGAATCTCCTCTGTGCTGACATTTTCCCAACACAATAAGCTTTTACTTTAACTGATGCAGAAGTAGAACTTATTTTATACTTATTTAGTTTTAATAGTTTGTTTTAATCTACATTAACTTTTGCTATCTTCACTCAGAACAACTGACACATAAATTCACACTAATACTTTATTATCAAAAATTCACAACACTAAATGATTATAATAAAAATATAAATAATTAAGCCTCCAAATGATATTCTTATGTTAGTAACATACTTCTGAGTTAGAAAAGCAGCACAAAGACTTCAGGTTAAGCTATACCCACATTTCAACAAACAAATTATTTACTTTTCAATTGAAAACTTAGCATTTTTAATTTTCTTTAAATGTGTGTTATCTTGATCTCATTTCTTCTTACTCCACCCAAAATGAAACATGTGCCACATTCAGAAGCCCAGAATGGATTCCACTAAGTTAAACTACTGATCTTTGAGAGGAGAGTGGGATTCAAGTCTCAGATTGAATTTGTCCTCAAGCAGCTTCTTCACATATTTCTACAGCATTCTGTACACATTTTTTGGAGTGTGCCCTTCCTTCATATCCTTGGAAATGCAAATCTAGCCTATACCTTATAGAAAGGATCAATTGAGTCTTACAGGAAATTCCCTCATGACCATTAGTCATCCCTTTGAAAGCAAGAATTTAGGGTTAGGATTTACACATTTTATTCACTGAGGGGAAATATTTCTTCATTCTTGAAAATAATGCTTAATATTTAAAAGTAATGTATATTGTCTGTTGGTCTCAAGTTTCATATAGTTTTAATGAGAATGATCCATCTGCATTTATTTTACTATATCATTGTGAATGTAAACATTCAAGAGCCCATCTACTGCCATGGTTAGCAGTCTACTGTCTCTGCACCCCTTAGGATATTTTCACTGTGGAAGCAGGCAGGAAGGTACCTGCTATGGACAACTCTGTTAAACAGGGAGCATAGAATCTTGACCAGAACCACTAGGATTATTGGGAATTACTTTGGGTTTTTAGTTTTTAGTTTTTATTTCTACTTCATTTGCAGGGGGTCTTATAATAGATATGAGTTTGAACTTTACCTAAAATTCAGGCTTGGGCATGCTAGGAATTACCTTCTAATCTGACTCCTACTAGGCTACTGCTATGTCTAGGTGAGCTCTGTGTGAGGAATAGGAGCAGGAGAGCAGAAAGAACTGGCGACATCAGCTTCATATATAGGATAAAAATGTGTTATGGGATCAATGCCTTGATAAACAAGAGGACTCATGGTTCTGGTAGGGTTTCTGAAATGCTGATCCTCACTATGTGTTTCTGTCCACGTCTCCTCCTACACTTTACATTGCTGAGACAAATTTAATTATTGTACATCCATCTGCTTATCCCATCTGCAGTCTTTTCTGTGTCAGGCCCCATACTTCCTGACACTGCTGTACCCAAAGATGATCCCTGAGGGCTTCAGTGGGATGTGCTACTCATTTAGCAAGAACTTCACATCTCATCACTGACTGCCGCCTTCTGGCTTCTGTTTTGTCTGCATTGTACTATAGTTGTTAGCTATTTGTCATAGTGCCTATATGACCCTTCTTGCTGCCTTTTACAAGCACCTGATTGTAGGGCACCCAAAAGGTCTTGGGAGATTTCCTTGACTCTGGTGTGACCTGGAGTCCCAGTTTTTGGTGTCTTCTATGTTTCAACTGCTTGAAGCAAAAGAAAGAAACGTACTCAGAAAAGAGTAGTGAGTTTATATTTCAAAGGACAGCTTTTTTTTTCTAACTTCTTTGATCATTCTGAAGTATTTAAAGTGAATATACCACAAAGATATTTCACACTATAAAGTTTAATTTTCTGAAAATGTCCTTATACCACATGCATAGCGAATTCATATAGCCTCAGTAACACAGCTTTGGAATTCTGTGTTATACATTTTCCAGGCAAGGCCTACATAGGACTTGAGCTGAGTGACTTCCCTAAGTCTTCATGTATGGTTTCTGGCAGCAGAGGCCCCAGTGCACAGCCCCTTGACTCCTAGTTCTCTGTTCTTTATACTGCACAGCTCAGCATAGTTCCATGCTGAGTGTCCTTATATAATAAAGATGATTTTTCATTAAGTAGATATTGGGCACTAAAATATGCCCAGAATAGCAACAGAGGACTATGGGAAATCAAAAGAGCCATCAACCATTTACTAATATTCCATCACATACCAATTTTGAACTTGCATTCTTATAGTAAAGTACCTTTTGAGGAAAATATTTACTTTGTTTTTCTGACTTATAAACTGCAAATGATTTGAATAGTCATTGGATCTGAAAACAATGTATAGCTTCATTGTAGTATCACAGATCTCATCTTTATCAGGCTGTATTTTGCTCATGATTTATTTATAAAGGGCACATTGATGTTCATAAAGGAAATTTTTGCTTTTCTTGAAATGGAAGTTTCCTGGTCTTGCCAACAAACATGATTTCCACCATAGGCTTTCAATTTCCCCTTTTCTTTGGTCTCAGAATTCCTGCTATAAATTTCAAACCTGACCTCTGAATTGTTAAGCTTGGAAAATTCTAAAAAGGTGAATTTATTAAAAAAGATAATGAAATTTCAGCTTGGCTACCAAGAAAGCAATGAAAAATTTTGAAGGGAATGTAAATAGATATGAAAAACAATAAGCAGAGTGCATTTCATGAATGCAAGATTGCTTTAACGTTGAAAATCAATCCTTATTACACATCACATTAGTAGGAGTGGGTGGGGCTCCTGTATGTGCCCACTCAGTGGACAACTGGGCACGGGGATGGAGGTTGCCAGTTGCATGTTGTTTGGTGCCCATAAGGTGATTGCTTGCAGTGATCCTTGCCCAGCCTTTCTCATCTGACAGTTTGCTAGCACCCCTTGGCTCCTTGGTTTTTTGCTGCCCATAGAAATCAGGGAAGCCAGCCATGTGCAGTGGTGCACACCTGTAATCCCAGCACTTAGTGAGGCTGAGACAGGAGAATCATGAGTTCAAAGCCAGCCTCAGCAATGGCGAGGCGCTAAGCAACTCAGTGAGACCGTGTCTCTACATAAAACACAAAATAGGGCTGGGAATGTGGCTGAGTGGTCAAGTGCCCCTGAGTTCAATTTCCAGTACCAAAAAAAAAAAAAAAAAAAAAAAAATTAGGGAAGCCAAAGAGGGGTTGCACTCAAGTGGAAATAGAGAAGCATGCCCTCTCTCCAGAATGGAGCCAGGGAGTGGAGCTCTTCCTCCACAATTGTGGAGGTTTGGTGAGTGTGGTTGTGAGTGCACAGGAGACAAGGGCAGAGAGTTGAAAAAGCAGCTCACCTCCTCACTGCCATTAACACTTTCTTCCCTCCTGAAAAGTGGCTACATTCCACTGGCTTTATTTTCTTTCTGTGGGTAACAGTGGGGAAGACACTTCCTGCAAGGGCAACCCAGGGAAAGGCTGCCTTAGCAATGCCATATTCTTCTAGCTCTTGAGTCAGCAATTTGGGATGGACTCAGAAAATGTAGTTTGTCTCCCTCCAGTTTTGTCTTGCTTAGTGCTGGTAGCATGATGGCTAAGGCTGCAATCTCTGACATTCCCTCATGTGGCTGCTGGTTTCCACTAGCTATCAATGAAGATCTTTGCTGAAGCTATTGGCTGAAACTTGGGAACAGGGCTGCACAGACAGTTCTAGCTTCCCTATCTTATGGCAGTCAAAAGCAGATCACCTTCTTGGACCTAGTTTCAAAAGTTACCCCTGTCCTTTTTGTCTGTTCATTGTGGCAATCACAATGGCCTGACCTACTTCAAAAAGAGGGGAAATACATTCTGCATCTCAGGGAGGGGGGCAGAGAAGAATCCTGCAAGAGCACTTGTGCAGCAATATTGCTGTGGCCATCTTTGGAAATTGTGATCTGATACATCATGGACTATAGGTCAACCTAGGGTGCATGGATCAGAGGGCAAGTTCCATCAAGTGTGAGGGACAAAGTCCAAAATGCTTCCATTATGCTCTGAAGTAAGCATGAGGCCATATTCTATTGGGACATTTATATCCTCTCTGGATTCAGGTGTCCATCAGTACACAGAAACCAGACATGATCATATGTTTAGCCTCCTCAGCAACAAAACATTTGCAGTGCAATAAGTCACCTCACCCTTAGATTCTACCTTGGGAGACTGTCACTGGTTTGCTGTTGGAGACCTTTCTTCTAAAGGAACAATATAACCTCAAATGGTCCCTGTGGATTCTTGGCTTACACCACTGAAAAAAGGTTCAGGACAAGTGAAAAGCAAGGTACATGCAAAGATTTATTCAAGTTCAGAAAAGGCATACATACCCCAAAGGCAGGGTAAAGGTGCCCCTTGCATCTCAGAGATGATTAAGGCCTGTAGTGTTGAAATTTCTACATATATATGATTTTCCTGGGAAGAACAGTGCAGCTTCCCAGGCAAGCTTTGTGAAAATCATATCCCATTCAAATCATTGGATAATTCAGGTTCAGATGTTTCTTCTTAACTAAGTAATTTAGCCATAAATCACCTGTGGCCATATGTCACATTTGAATCTGGTGAAATTTAAATTGAGTATGTTTTTGTCTTAATTGATCTGGTACAAGCAAAGGCTGCAGCTTTTGTCCATGTAACTAAAGAGACAGGTGTGGTTGATCATGCTCATAGATCAAGAGCTCCAACTAAGCAAGGGTCTCTTTTTCTCTCCTTCTGAGAAGAGGAAAAAAACCTGTCTTAAAACAACCCACTGAATAAAAGGATTTTTCATAGTTAAGTCATGTACACTGCCCTGCAAGTCACAGTTCTGCAACAGCATGGCTGGCATAGGTGAAGTCATTCTGATCAGATATATATGCAGCAAGAGGTATACCCTCTACCTGTCTCAGGGGGACCCAGTAGACAGCCTTTTTGAGCCAGAATATTTGTTTTGTGAGTTGAGATGTGTCTTAAGTGACTTATCAAGCCTAGGCTTCTATAATTGTGTCATTTTGTGCAAGTGACAGAACTCCATGCACTGGTGTTCTCTGGGCCCCCATAAGAGAAGAGACAGCGCAGGCAAGGACAAATATCCAGCACACAATGTGTAATGGATTATGGTAGGAGCTAGAAGGAAGGGCTTTCCACTTTCCTTTTGCTGCCTAGTCTCTGGTGGGCCATTTGAGGCCTATGCCTCCTCTGTTACATAGGCACTGCCTACGCTGCAGCTGTGTCCATTCAGGATTCTGGGCCTCCCTGTGCTCCCATGAGCCAAGCACAATGCTAGGCACACATGTGGTGCTCTGTAGATACCTCAGTGTCACAGGCCTGAGATCTTTCTCTGTCTCCTAATGCCTCACAACAGGCATTGACCAGTGGCCAGCAGGTGTTAGGAGGGCCAGTCACCTCAGTGCATAACAGGCCATATCCAAGTGCTAGACAGAGCTTCTGTAAGGAACGACACCAAGGCAGAGCATGGGCTACCTTCCTGCATCTGAGTGGAGTTATTTTTGAATATCAATGTTTGGAATCAGAGCCATTGGACACGAACCTTAGAAAGCACTTCAGCCATCTTGAGAGTCTATAAAAGAAGAAAAGAAACAGTTAATTCACTTGATTACCTGAAGCTTGGCTGTGTGAAGCTTCTCAGAATATGAGGGTCCTAGACTCCCCAGAGAATTTCCCACCCTGATCCAGCCCCCACATTTTTCCCCAGGCAGGCTTCTTCACTAAGCTCAGTCCCCTCAGGGAGAAATCTGCCCATTTTCTGAGCCCTTCTTCAGCTTCACCACATGAGCCCAGAA
>PVHX01016310.1:13606-43761 GCA_004024805.1 Geosciurus inauris
TCGCTGTGCTCGATACAGCTGAACTGCGCTTTCAATGTGCTGCTTGAGAAGTGATTGCCACTGCAGTTCCAAAGCACTTTAGGCTAGCAGCTTCAACTTCCAGGCCGTCACTCTTTCCTCAGGGAGAACACTCTGTTCAATCTTCCTCTCAAGTAGCATATACCAGAGTACATCCCTGCACTGGCAGATCCACTCTCACTGTGAAGCCAGCTGGCCTCTCTGAAGGGACTTTGGGGCCTAGCAGGGAAAGGCGGAGGAGGTCAGATTTCTGACAAAGTTTCACGAAAGGATTTCAATGAGAGTTTGTTCCATTGATGCTCTGTCCCAGTCGCTCTTCTCCCCGAAAATTGAGTGGTGCTGGCTTCAACAGTTCTCTCCCAAAAGCACGTTGAACACTGGGCTTTCTCTGTGCTGCAAACGGCTACACTGTGCTTTGATTGTGCTGCCTGAGAAGTCATTGCAAGTGCAGAAGCTAAGCGGTTGAGGCTAGCAGCTCCAACGTCCAGGCCGTCACTCTTTTCTTGGGGAGAACACTGAGTTCAGTCCCCCTCTGAAGTGGCACACACGAGGATGTCTTTCCTGCACTGCTGCGAGCACCCTGAGGGTGAGGTCCTCTGGCCTCTTTGACGAGCAGTTTGGGCCTAACCGAGAAGGGGAAAGCATGTGAGATTTGTGACAAAATTTTCTAAAAGGATTTCCATGAAACTTTGTTCTGTTTTCCCCCAAGGTCCTTTGTAGCTAGCTACCACAGTTCTCTCCCCTCAGCACTTAAAGTAGCCTGGTTTCGCTGTGCTCGATACGGCTGAACTGCGCTTTAAATGTGCTGCTTGAGAAGTGAATGCCACTGCAGTTCCAAAGCAGTTTCGGCTAGCAGCTTCAACTTTCAGTCCTTTTCTCTTTGCTGGGGTAGAAGACAAAGTGTGTTCAGTACCCCAATGAGGTGGCACTCACGGGGATGTCCTCTGTGCACTGCTTGATGGACTCTCAGGTTGAAGCTCTCTGGCCACTCAGAAGGGCAGTTTGGGCCTAGCAGAAACTGGGATGCTTTGAGATTTCTCACAAAGTTTCCTAAAAGGATTTCCATGAAACCTTGGTCAATCCATCGTCCCCACAGTCCCTCTTTTCACTCAAAATTTGGTGTTGCTAAGTTCAACAATTCTCTCCCTACCGGACTTTGAATAATCTGCTTTCTATGACCTGGAAATGGCTGAACTGTGCTTTGGGCTTCTCCAGAAGTGATTGTCATTCCTGAAGAAGAAGAACAAAAACAATTTATGCTGGGAACTTCAATTTTTATGAAATAACTCTTTTCTACAGAAAAGCACTATGTCTATTACTGTTTCAAGTAGCATTCAACAGTCAGTCTTTTTTGCTGTCCTAGAAAGACTTTCACTTTAAGGTTTCTGGTCCTATATAAAAGGCCATTGATAGGAAGCAAGGAAATGCAGTTAATGTGAGTTTTCTCAAAAAGTTTTCTGAAAGGATTTCAAAAAATGTTTGGTGGATTGATTCTCCCAGCAGCTTCTCTCTCCTCCCCAAGTTTGGTGATGCTATCTTCAAGTGTTCTATTCTTAGAGCACTTTTAATATTTGCTCACACTGTGCTGGAAATGGATAAACAGCTCTTTGAATGTGGTGCCTGACCTTGAAAGTTCAGAATTAAAACTATTTATGCTAGCAGCTTCAATTTTTATTGAGTTACATTTTTAAAAAAAAAAAATACTCTTCTGTTTCTCTTTTAAGTAGCTTTCAGCTGTACATCCTCTCAGCAGTGATAGAAGCCATGTAACTTTGAGGCTTCTGGGCCTATATATTATGGCCTTTCATGGAATGTAGGAAATTTCATAGAATGTGAGTTTTCTAAAATATTTTCATGAAAGGTTTTCAATGAAACTCTGATGAATTGATCCTTTCAGCAGTCCCTTTCTTCTCCAAAAATTTTGTAGATATATTTAAGGATGCTGTTCCTAGAGAACTTGAATATTGTGCTTGTACTTTGCTGAATATGGCTGAATTATTTTGAATGTGCTGGTTGAGAAGTTCTTGAAAATGCAGTAAAAACGCAGTTGATACTAGCAGCTTCAACTTCCACGGAGTCATTCTTTTCATATAGGGAACATTTTCTTGTTAGTTTTGAAGCAGCAATCAGCATTGGGTTTTCTCTGCAATGGTAAAGACACTTAAACTTTGAGACTTCTTGGCTTATCTAAAAGGCCAATTGTAGGAAACAGCAAAAATTGCCATAAATGAGTTTGCTGAAACATTTCACAAGCCGGGTGTGGTGGCTTTCACTTGTAATCCCAATTCTGTGAAAGGCCGAGACAGGAGAATCATGAGTTCAAAGCCAGCCTCAGCAACAGCGAGGTGCTAAGCAACTCAGTGAAACTCTTTCTACATAAAAAACACAACAGGGCTGGAGTTGTGCCTCAGTGGGTGAGTACCCCTGAGTTCAATCCCCTGTACCAAAAAACAAAAAACAAAAAACAAAAACATGTTTCACAAAAGAATTTCAATGACTCTTTGGTGAACTGATCCTCCCAACATTCCTTTTCTTTTCCTGAATTTAGTTAAGCTATCAAGGGTGTTCATCCTAGAGCATTATTAGTATATTGCTTTGCACTGTGCTTCAAAATCATGAATTGTACTTTGAATGTGCTGGCTGAGAAGTGCATACAAATGGAAGATTAAGGCAGTTTACATTAGCAGCTTCAACTTTCATGGAGTCACACTCTTTTGAAAGAATACTCTCTTCTGTTTTTCTTTAAATTAGTATTCAGCAGTAGGTCTCCCCAGCAGTTCTAGAAACACTTTCACTTTGTGGCTTCTGGGCCTATCTAAATGGCCTTTTCTAGGAAGCAGGGAATTGCAATAAATGTGAGTTTTCTGAAAAAAGTTTCGTGAAAGGATTTCAATGAAACTTTGGTGAATTGATTTTCCCAACAGACCCTCTCTCCTCCCAAAGTTTGGTGATGTCACCTTTAAGGGTGCTCTTCTTAGAGCTCTTTAAGTATTGTGCTTGCACTCTGGTAGAAACAGGTGAACTGCACTTTGAATGTGCTGGAATGTAAGTGATTGCAAGTGCAGAACAAAAGCAGGTTGCACTAGGAGCTTCAAGTTCCATGAACTCACTCTAGTAAAGGAGAGCACTCTACTCTGTTACTCCTTGAAGTAGCATTCACCAGTAGGGCTTCTGTGCAGTTGTAGAAACACTTTCACTTTGAGACTTCTAGCCTAACTAAGCGGCCCTTCATAAGAGAGTGGGAATTGCAATATATGTGAGTCTTTGAAAAAGTTTTATGAAAGAATTCCAATGAAACTTTTGTGAATTGATCCTTCCTACAGTCTCTCTTTCCTCCAAAGTTTTGCTGATGCTACCCCTGAGGGTTCTCTTCTAGAACACTTTAAATATTGTGCTAACACTGTCCTGGAAATGGCTGAACTGAGCTTTGAATGTGCTGGCTGAGAAGTTTTTGCAAGTGCACAAGAAAAGCGGTTGGTGCTAGCTGCTTCAACTTCCATAAACTGATTCTTTTCTAATAGAAAACACTCTCTTCTATTTCTGTTTGAAGTAGCATTCAGCAATAGGTCTTCTCTGAAGTGCAATAAACACTTTCACTTTGAGGCTTTTGAGCCTATCTAAAGGGACGTTCATATAAAACAGGTAATTGCAATGAATGTGTGTTTTCTGTAAACATTTCATAAAGGATTTCAATAAAACCTTGAAATATTGATTCTTCCAGCAATCCCTCTTTTCCCCTAGATATTGGCGATGCTACCACCAAAAGTTATTTTTCTAGACCACTTTAAATATTGTGATTGCAATGTGCTGGAAACTGCTATGAACGTGCTTGCTGAGAATTGCTTCAAGTGCAGAACAAAAGCAGTTTGTGGTAGGTGCTTCAATGCTCTAAACTCCTTCTTTTCTAAATGAGAACACTTTGTTCTGTTTCTCTTTGAAGTAGCATTCAAAATTAGGTCTTCTGTGCAGTGCAGAAAACACTTTCACTTTGAAGCTTCTAGGCCTATCTAAAGGACCACATGTAGGAAGCAGGGAATTGCAATAAATATGGTTTTTCTGAAGAAGTTTCATGAAAGTATTGCCATGAAATTTTGGTGAATCAATCTTCCCAGCAGTCTCTTTTTATCCCAAATTTGGTGATGCTATCCTGAAGAATTTCCTTCCTAGACCACTTTGAATTTCTCTTTGAATGTTCTGAGAATTGCTTGCAAGTCAGAACAAAAGAAGTTGGTACTAGCAGCTTCAACTTCCATAAACTCACTCTTTTCTAAAGAACAACATTCTCTTCTGCTTTCCTTTGAAGTAGCTTTGACCAGAGAGTGTTTTTCTGCACTGCTTCTAACACTTTAACTTGTAGATTTCTAGGTCTATCTAAATGGCCATGCATAGGAAGCAGGGAAATCTCGTTAATGTGAGATTTCTGAGAAAGTACCAGAAAATAATTTCAATGCAACTCTCTTTTATTTATCCTCCATGCAGTTCCTCTTTTTTTTCAAAGTTTTGTCATAATAACTCATAGGGTTCTTTTGATAGACGCTTTAAATATTGTGCTCACACTGTGCTAAAAACAACTGAACTGTGCATTTAATATACTGGCTGTGAAGTTCTTGTAAGTGCACAACAAAAGCAGTTTGTGCTACCAGGTTCAACTTCTATGAACTTTCTCTTTTCTACAGGATAACATGCTGTTCTGTGTGTCTTTGCAGAAGAAAAGCAGTTTGTGCTAGCAACTTCAACTTCCATGAACTCACTCTTCTAAAGGAGAACACACTCTTCTGTTTGTCTTTGAAGTAGCATTCACCAGAGAGTTCTTTTCTGCAGTGCTACAGTGTCTTGGTCTGGATATATGACCAAGAATTGCTGAGCTCAGACTAATTTATCTAGGCAGATTCGTGGGGTGAATCTCCAGCCTCAAAACAGAATGGGTTTTATAAGCTTTAATATGAGATAATATAATAAGCAAGCAACAGTTATACTTTACAATATTGAATATTGTATATAATGAATCAATCAGCACCAGATAATCAAAGCATCAACACCCAGCCTTGGATAAAACAAGCAACACCAAGAATGGGGTGAGAGTTGAGATTCTTCTTTACTCACAGCAAAACCTTCACCTTTAACACCTATCCTTGGGTAAAAAGAGCAACATCGAGGGTAGGGTAACAAAACATAGGTGACGGTCAGCTATCTTCCCCACAAGTCAAATTCCTTCTTCTACACTCAAAGCATCGGATTCCCTCTTCTCCAGTTGGATACCTTCTACTACCTTTCCCCCTTTGGAGGACTTTAAAAAGGCACTGCAGCCCCTCCCAATATGCAGTCTGGCGTTATGCAACTGGCCTTAGGTTGTTAAATATCTGTGAGTTGGGAACTAGCCATGTTCCAAAACTCACAGGATCAAAGGTTGAAAGTTTTGATGCACTAAGAGCTCATTAGTGCACCAGATGGCCCTGAACAATAACCTTGAGAGTGTCTACAGCCTTTAAGAGTCTCTCCAAATTCCTCACTAATGAGCCCTCTTTTCCTAAGACATTTAAGGAAGGGCCCATATTATTAACTATCTATACCTACAAACATTTTTATTTTGAGGCTTCTGGGCCTAAGTGTATTTTCATAGAAATAGGAAAATCCAAAGAATGTGAAATTTCTGAAAAAGTTTCAAGAAAAAATTTCAATACAACTCAAATGGATTGATATTCCCAGCATTTTTTCTTTCCTCCAAATGTGTTGTCATGCTATCCCATAGGGTTTTCTTTCTATATTACTTTCAATATTGTGCTTGGACTATGCTGGATACAGCTGAACCATGTTTGAAGGTGTGGTCTGAGAAATGCTTGCAAGTGCAAAACAAAAGGAGTTTGTACTAGTAGCTTCAACTTTTATGAACTCAATCTTTTTTTTAAAGATAACACTCTGTTCTGCTTGTCTTTCAAGTAGCATTCACCCGATAGTTTTTTTTCCAGTGCTACCAACACTTTCACTTTCAGGATACCAGCCCTATCAAAATGGCCAGTAGTAGGAAGCAGGGAAATCCAATAAATATGAGATTTCTGAAAAAGTTTCAAAAGCATTTTAATAAAACTCTGGTCATTTGATTTACTCAGCATCACTCTGTCCTCCTAAAGTTTGGTCATGCTATCCCATAAGGTTCTTTTGCTAGAACTTCTGTTTTTATAAGATATTTTCTTAGTTTTATTTTCATATTTATTCATATTTATTTGATATTGAAAGAAAGAATTTCAAAACCAGATTCTCTTAAGATCAACAAGTAATTTGCAAATAAATAAAAGTATTTAGGTTTTCTCCAATATTTGGATTTTAAAGTTGTAAATAAGTAATTGGCAACCTGTAAATGTTTACAATTTATTTATTCACTTTGTCTCTGGCACCCTCAAAACCATTAGTATGTGAACTACATGAGCAAGATTTTTGTCTTAGATTCAACTCAAGCTTGAGTTTAGAACTGTCCCTGTGTAAGTAAGTGCTGCACACAATGAATTAATACAATCTGTTGCACAGAGCTTTCTATACAGGAATCATTTCATAAATGCAAAAGGCAGAAAGGAGATCTCAGAGTGCTGACATCACTTGCCTAAATTCATGAACATAAATCCATTCTTTATTCCTCAAGTGGGTCTATTATTCATTCACTCACTATTTCATTTAGTCAAGTAATATTTATTATCATCTGCTTTGCAACCCAGTTTGTTCTGGATTCCAAGCAGAGGCACAAGAAAAAGGCTTAAAGCCAAGACTCCACTTATGTTTTAAAGGCAGATTCTCCAATATAACCAAGAGTGAGCATTGGCCCCCATCCTCCAGAGAAGACCTGGGTTGGTGCACATGCCAATGTGGTATCTGCCAACACCTTCAGTATCTTGGCAGCTCTTTACCTTAGCCAAGGCCACCACAAGGATCACAGGGTGTCTAAGGATGAACTTGGTGCTGAATTGATGCTGTGAACTGCAGTGTCTCTCCAGCAGATTCCCACATCTGGGGGTTCCACTTCCCATGTAGTTTCAGGCTGACTTCACAGGAGCCATAGAACAGCTGAGACCAGAAAATCTGAAAATTCCTACAGCTCTGACTTCTTTCCCTCATCCCTATAATTCAATAGTCAGGCAGGCTGACTAGACTGCGACAAGACTGTGACAAGATCTGTGACAAGACTCTGGATCCCCCACAGGCACTTGGACACACAACTCAGCTGCTTGATGAATACTTCCACTGGGTCACAAACACTGTGCATGCTTGAGCAAACCTGAGGTCTCAATATGCCTTTGCAAGTCCTGGTAATTTCCTGACGGCCCCTAGGCTATGACTTCCTGGATTCTCTCTTTACAGGTTGGCATCTTTGGCAGGCCAGCCCTATACCTTGAGCCAAGATTTTATTGTCTCATCTCCCTCCTTTTCTACTCTCTTTTAAATCTACTTGGTTGAATGGTGCATGTTAAAAAGTGAATCTACAATTTTAGACCATTATATTTCAATTTTTCTTCATGGTATTGCAAAATAAACTTAATAAATAATCTGGCTTTTACATTTAACTAACAATGTTTTATTTGTTGATACAAATAGACATCATTTTTTCTTGTTCCATATGGCAAGTGGCTTCAGAAAGGTACATTTTCATTCTAAATACTATACTAATTTGAATAGAATTAGTTATCAGGTTTGGAAAATATTAGCTTCATTACTACTCTGACATGTTTTATTTATTTTGTTGTTTGAGGTAGTGCTGGTAGTCACGATGTTAAGTGACACAATGACTGGAGATAATTAAAAAGGTTTTACTTCTAAAAACAGAATTAAGGGAAAAAAATGATGTGGGTATGCTAGTGTGCTAACTCATGTTTAAAAGCCCAAAAATCATTGATTGCATCATCAAGTGTCCTGTTCATAACTTCCTTCTCAAATGCATACTCTGAAATAAAAAACAGCTTGAGATGAGGGGTAGTACAGAATTTTGTGAACATCATTATGGAGTCCAAGAGAGGCAGGGTTCTCTTCTTTCTGACCCATATTTATTGCATCCTTTGGTAGAAGGTTGCCAGGTTATAAGAACATTTTTTGAAATGCCATTGGTTAATTAATTTTAAAATATTTCTCAGAATCACCATTTGCAGTACTAAACTTATTTTCCACTTCATGATTTCTATTCTTTCCTGTCCATTACCTCATTATATTTCAATTCATGTTTTCTAATACCTGTCATTTTATTCTGAATATTGATTATTTTGATTAGTGTTTTCTGATTTTCAGTATTATTTAACTATATCCAAAATATTTTCTAACTTCTTTTAAGACATCTTCTTTACATTTATTATTGAGAAATATAACTGCATTTCAATAATTTTGAGGTTGTCCAAATATATTTTCATGGATTTCTAGTTCAATTTCATCATGCTCCAAGGATGTACTTTGCAAACAAAATTTGTTATTGTTTAATGGACCAAAATAATTCTGCCTTCTTGATGAATGTTTGATGTTTATTTGAAAATAATATGTTCTCCTGCTGTTGTGTGGACTTACTGGTTTATATCATCAAATTTTTTTATGTTATCCTTCAAATAGTTTACTTCCTTATTGATTTCTTTCTCTTTAGTTGATTTATCATTTATTAAATGAGGAGTATTTACATCTCTTATTGCTCTTTATCTGTTCTCCTTTCAGATTTTTCAGCTTTTACCTACTATATTTTAAAAGATTTTTGTTTGTTTTTGTTTTGGTGCTGGGAATTGAACTCAGGGGCACTCAACCACTGAGCCACATCTCCAGATTATTTTGTGTTGCTTACCTGAGTTGCTTAGCACCTGGCTGTTGCTGAGGCTTGCTTTCAACTTGTGATCCTCCTGTCTCAGCCTCCCAAGCCACTTGGGATTATAGGCATGTGCCACAGTGCCCGGTCATTTTAAAATATTTTGTTGAGTGCATACGCATTTATGTCCTCTGGTATAAATGACCCCTTTACTATTATGAAAGGTGAGTCATCATAATTTTAAATGATCACATGTAAACTATTGTTTTGAAAGCTATAAATTAACAAAATAATTCCTATAAAAGACTGTGGGATGCAGCAAGAACGTGCCTAAAGAGAAATACATAGCGTTAAAGATGGATATAAAAAAATAATAATGGCACATCAGGAGGTTAAGTTTCCTCCTTAGAATCTAGAGAAAGAAGATATATTTGAACCTAAACTGAAGAAAGAGAATAATAATTAGGAATGAAATTAAAAAAAGAAAAAATAGAAGTAATCAATGTAATTAAAAGATTCTTTGGAAAAATCAATAAAATTGATGTACCCTTAGCCAGACTGAACAAGAAGATAAAGAGTACACATTACCAATACAATAACAGGATTAAAAGAGGAACTACTAGTAAATATCTCACCACTATTAAGAGGGTAATAAACTAATATTAAGAACAGCTCCTTACACAAAAATTGGATAGCTGACATGAAAATAAGAGCAAAAATAATTTCTTGAGACATACATACTAATAGAATTCCTGAAAACATATTTTTTTTCAAGAAAAAGAAAAAAGTATTTTTATCAATTAAGTAATTAAATTTGTTGCCAGGCATAATGGCACAAATCTGTTTTCTCAGCTACTCAGGAGGCTGAGGCAGGAGGATCACTTAAGCTCAGGAGTTCAACAGCAGCCCAGAAAACACAGCAAGATCTTTTCTCAAAAAAATTAAATTTGTAAATAAAATATTTCAAAAAACCAAGTCACATGTTGTTTAACTAAAAAAGCATGCTGTAAAATTTAAATTCATTTCTGATAAATATTGTTAGCAAATTAAGAATAAAAGAGAATTTCCTTACACTAATGTTTTATTTATGTGGTTGTTTTTACAATGATGAGGTATTAAACCTAGGGCCTCATGTAGGCTAGGCAAGTTCCTTACCATTGATCTACATTCCCAGTCCTAAGATATTCTTAAAATCTACATACTTAATGGTGAAGGCTGAATGATTTTTCCTAAAAGGAAAGATGACACTTCCATCTAATATTATATTGAAAATTTACATAGTGCAATAAGACAAGACTAATAAATAAAAGACATTTATATGTATTAGAAATAATGAAAAATTATATTTACTGCACAACAAATATGTAAAAAAGTCAAAAGACTCCCAAAATGTGTCATAACATATGAGATTTACCAAGTTTTAGTATCAAAGGCCAATATACAAGGTCAATTATATTCTGATTCATCTCAAATGAACAAATGAAAAATATTAAATGACTACCTAAAATAGAAGCAAAAATTAAGTACATAGGTATAAATCTAAGAAAATAAATGCAAGATCTTTGTGCTGAAAACTACAAAACAAGGTGAAAGAAGAGGATATTTAAGGAAAAATAGTAACACAAAATATCCTTAGATCCAAAATTTAGTATATTATTAAAGGTACCAGCACTGTATCACCAATGAAAATCCCCAAAGGCTTAAAAATATGTTGGCAGGTTTATTCTAAAAGTTTGATGGAAAAGTAGAAGAACCAAGTAGCCAAACACACTTATAAAAAACACAATGAAGTTTAAAATATAAACTGCTTGATTACAATGCTTACTATTAAGGAATAATATTAAAGACATAGTGGTTTGGGTAAAGGCCTGACACATGGACCAATGGAATGAACAGAAAGACCAGAAATAGATGCACACAAACATGTTCAACTGACTTTTGACAAACGTACAAAGGCAATTAAAGGATGATGTTGCAATAATTGGCTGTTCCTATGCAGGAAAATGAACCTTGATATGTATTTCATACCTTTTACAAAAATTGACCCCAAATAGACCATAAACTTAAATGTAAAACATAAAACTATAAATGACTATAACAAAGCATAGGGGAAAGTAAGTATGGCTTTGGATTTAATGGTGAATTTTTAGGAAAAAATCACCACAAGCACAATATCCAAAAAAATAATAATAACAAAAAAATTAAAAAGTACATTTTATCAAAATTTAAAAATATTCACTCTGTAAAAGCACTGTTACAAGAGACAAAAACTATGATGTACTGGAGAAAATATTAGCAAGTCATGTATCATATAAAAGTTTGTATCCTGAATGTATAAACAACATTTAAAATGTAAACATATAAAGCAAACAATATAATTTAATAGGCAAAAGATTTGAGCATGAATGTCTCAAAAGAAGATATATAAATATCAAGTAAACAAGAAAACATTGTCAGCATTATTATTATTATTATTATTGTTATGGAAATGCAAGTAAGAACTTCAATAGAAAATTAGTATACCCCTATTAAAATGAAAAAAATAAATAAAATCATGAAATTATACAATGCTGGTGAGGATTTAGATCAACAAATCTAAATATGCACAACAAATATGTAAAAAATATTGACTTGAAAGAAGAACCAATTGCCAAAGCTGACACAATCTGAGAGACAAAATATATTATGTAATATTCTATCACAATCTAACATAAAATATATATATGTGAGTGCATACTAACATAGGTTGTTAAATAAATGAGAAGAAGCAAATTTTTCCCACTGAACACATTCAAATAAGTTATAGGAAAAATATAGTAAACAGAAAATTATCTTTAGAATATGATAGTAATAGTTGCTCCTGGTTAGATCCACTGATTGATCTTTATTAATGAAACTTGAAGAAGAAACAGAATATTTGCAAAGCTTCAAAGTACTGCTAACCAGTTACTGTAGTGGTATTAATGTATATGCACAAATTCACTGCAATTCTTCTTCCAAGAGGTGGGGCTTAATTTGCCTCCCCTTAAATGACTCAATTTTAACATATACAATATGGAAGGGGAAAAGTAATACTTTTAAATCTAGAAAACATGACCTTGACCAAGTAGTTGTGATTAACATCGTAAGTGATACCTCATCCCCATATGTTGTGATAAAAAGATCTCAGCTCTATACTCTTCTTCCCCCAAATCCTATATACAGCACTCTACAAATAGTCATGAAAAACAAGGGGTGGCTGAGACACTGCTATATAATATTGAAGATGAAGGAGTCATGATGACTAAAATAATAATGCCCTCCTCACTGTTTGGGATAATGAAACTGAAACAAACCAAGAATGTAAAAATAGTGAAATCCAAATTAATTATATGGTTTAGTTAATAGTATTATACCAATGCTATACTCTCTCTAGAATTCTTTCTTATCTAAAAATATTTCAAAATAATTTCTAAAATGGAATAAAACAGGAAGAAGAATAAAGAGTGAAAAATAGGGAGGTGGGCATGGTTCTGTTTTTGTCTTAGTAAAACATTCTGTGGCGTTCTTATGGTTATGACATTTGTCTAGCAGAACAAAAGGAAATCAAGGCTGGGTCATGTAAATGTCTGCATCAAAAGCCCAAGGACAGACAAACAGCAAGTATAAAAAAACTGAGGTGAGACCATGGCATGTTCAAGAGAGAGGAGAGAGGTAAACTGGGCATGAGAGAGAAGATAAGGATGAGATAAGAGAAGCACTGAGGGAACAGAGGTATATGGCAATTTAGCCATGGTGAAGACTTTGGATTTACTGTCTGAATAGGGAAGATTTTTCATATTTTGAGCACAAGGTCAAATCTGTATCTATGACACAAGAGACATGAACAGCAGAAGGAAAAGTCAGAGATTTGAAGCACAGGAGATTTGATACCCCATTGCTGGCTTGAAGATAGAACACAGAAGAAGGAATGTGGGTAGGGGGGATAGGCTTCAGGTGCTGAAATTGGACCCTAACTGACAGTGAACAAAGCAGCAGGAATATTATAAAACCCCAGTCTTATAGTATTAAGGAAAAAAAGTCTAGCAACCTGGATAATATTGGATGTATATTTTACCCTAGGGTCTCCAGATAAGGGGTTTATGTGGCCAACACTTGGAGTTCAGCTTTGTGATACTTGGGCAGAGAATCCAGTCATGCTAAGAACTGTATGTTAGTAAACAGGTATTATGTTAAGCCACTAAATATGTGATAATTTCTTCTGTGGTAATAAAAATCTAAGTATGGATGCCTTATATGCCTTTCTTTTGCTCAGGAGCCAGATAAGTTTCAGAACCAGGGCATCTCTGCCTGTCATGTGGCGCTCAGCCAAGTGACCCAGAGCCAAGTTAGGTCAAGTACTCTCAGAATCATCACTGTGCCTGGGAATTTGTGCTCAGCTCCATGGTGATGGATTCAGTAGCTGACATCTTTTTGCCAGACTTCCTTGGTTAACCTTGAGCCTATATCAGTTTCAAAGCCATTTTAATCACTTAACATAACTCTATCCACAAATTGTCATTTACTTATTTATTTTAAAAATGTTATTTTCATAGGTTATATAGAAACAATTCATTTAAACCACCAAAATAATTTATTTTTCAAAGTTGAAAATGAAAAATGAGGTGCTATAAACAGAGCTTAGATCAAATATTCTGGAAAGCATGGCCAAGAGAAATCATGTACACTTACAGGGAGATACAAACATTAACGGCATGGAGAGCCAGGAGGAAGTGATCTAATATTTTGGAAGTACTGAAAGAAAAGAACCATCAGAAATTAAGAAGAAACAAAGTCATTCACAGATGAAGAGGAATTTGCATTGTAATTTGGTTTTAATAAGCTAATTGTTAAAAATGTGTTAAGTTCTCTAAATAAAAAGAAAATCATAATAGAAGACATCTTTGAACTTCAGACAGAAAAAGAATGCCAGGGAAAAAAGAAAGGGTGCATATCATAGATTGTACTTCTCATGTTTTTTAAAATCCTATTTGACATGGTGAAAAACAGAGGGCAGCCTGGTCTTCCCTCTGAAGCCTTTCTGCCCCAGGCTGGCAGGTGGGCTGTGGTCTGGGGACTGGTCATTGCCTTTGTCCTGCACACTCCCTGGAGCTTCCCACTGCAAGTGCCCACTGGCTGTCCCAGGCTGTGAAGGACTGGTGAGCCTATCCCCCTGGCTGGATGACCTGATGGCCACAGCGACTGTCAGACCCTGGAATCTGTAGGTTGAAGGCTTTCCTGGCCCCATTCTGTCTGTTGCAGTTGAAGCCACTACTGAGTGTGTGGTACCTTTGCATGGCAGCCATTGTGTCCTGGCGTGGTGAGAACAGCAGCTACACAAATGCTGCGGACGCCAGTAGGGGCTTTGAGGGCCCAAGAAGGCGAGTGGACACCAAAGAGCTAGGCCATGTTTGGACAGTGGAGCTTCTCAGAGTAGTGCTGCTCCCTAACCCCATCCTCAGTGATGGCCACCACGTGTCCACTTCTCTAGATCTCACTTTGAACAAAGTCCTTAACCACCTTGGAAGGTGAGCAGAAGCCTCAGATTAGGACAAGTAGAATGGTTAGTGGCCTGGGGTTATTGGTGTTCCTAATACTAAAGTGAGGAAAGGTAAAGAGTAACATACTGTATTTGACCAATTGGAAATGCCCATTGGTTTGTAAAAGGCCTGTGTATATAATATGAAAAAGCTGTTCTCAATATATTTTGCTAAAATTCACATAAAATATTGTCTTTTTGGAATGGAACTGTTAAGCCACCTCAGTATAGTACTGTCTATACTTGCTCAGTGATGTGGAGGAGGTGGGAGGAAAGCAATTGCAAAAGGTCATATGTAAGTGTGCTCATACTTGGACATTTTCAGACATCAGTTTTCTGTAGGTTTTGTGCATTTTGTTTTGCTGTGCATGTAGTGCATATAATGGACAAATGAGTCCCAATTTTGCAATATCTAGTCTCTAGATGTTAAAGAGATTGCCAGTGTATGGCCAAGTACTTAGTAAAATTAGCACATTTTGTACATTTTGTGTTGAAATTCATTGGAAAGCTCGTCCTCTGTAAATGACTTTTGGGTATGAATTTTTCAATCATCTTTAAGTGTTACATATGCCTGCTCTTGTCCACTGGACTGAAAGTAGAGAGAAGGAAATATGGAAGGAAAGGTTCAAGGACAAAACATATTAAAAGGTACCTCAGATTATAATCAGTGCTATGAGTACAATTTTATTTACCAGTGCTGTGTGCATAATGGAATGGTTTTTATGTAGAATACTTAGTCCTATATATTTAGAAGTGCTTGACACATTTACAAGTAAAAGTAATAGAATAAAACTTTTTGTAAAGAGCCTTTAAAACTGATGGTGAAATAGAACAGAAGAGTCTGGACATCTGAGGGATTTTCAGGAAGCTGGTTTATTGACTGTAAGGTTCAGAGATGGATTCTTCCTTTGAACAAAGATTTTGGAAACTCTTAACTTTGTACCCAGTGTATGGGGCATGTTGGAGGTTTACATAAAAATATTTTTTTCTTTCTTTGAGTTCTCAGAAAGTGCTTTTTTAGGCCATACAGGAGTCTTACAAGTCTTCACCAAGAAAACAGAAATAATATCTTTCATACAACAAGTTTATGGACTCTCTGTCACATCTTTGTGTGCAAACCTGGAATTTGTAAGAAAGAGGAAACTACCAACCACAATAACTTCTGTGGACATTCTTGTTCTGAGAAGAAGAAAAGCTTAATTATTGCAAGGGTCTTTTGGGTGGGGTGTACCTGGTCTGCTTCAGTAGGAAATACTGTTTGGCGTTGTTAAACCACCTCTGAACAGAAAAAAAATCCTATTTGACATTTGAAGAAAAATTATAAATAACATCTGATATGGCATCAATGAATGTAAAGGAATTAGTTAAATAAATTCCATTTTAAAAATCAGAAAGGATGAAGTACCTTAATGATCCCCTCTCTTGAAGTGATAAAGCATAAATATCAGTTGATTCTGGGAAGTTACATATGTAATGTTAATAAATTAAATAAAGAACTAAGAGAATTATACAAAGACCTAAAGAAACCAATATTATGGTCCTAAAGCAATTTAAATAATCCATAGGAAGGGTGGGACTGAGAAAGGAAAAATTCAGAAAATGAATAATTAACATAATTAAGCCTTAACACATAATAATTACCATAAGCATAAATTGCATATGTTTATCAATAAGAAAAAGAATGTGTGTGTGGGTAAAGAAACATGATTCAGAAATACACTATTAATAGAAACTCACTTGAAATACAATAGCATAGATAGCTTAAAAGTAAAGGATAAAAAATGATGTACTGCCCAAACTTAAATTTCTTTAAAAGTAGGATTGGCTTTGTTAGTTTTAATGTACACATAACAGAAGAAATAATTACTAGAGATAAAGGGGGATATTACATAATGATAAAAGGACCAATCCACAAGAAAGACATGTGGTCATGCTTAAATGTCTACATACTGAACAAAATGACCTCTAAAAAAGAGAAGCAAAAACTGATGAGTTTGAAAAAAGAAATAGATTAGCCTCCAATTCAGTTCAGGTCTTCAAAACCCCATTCTATCAATCTAGGAGTCAAAAAAATAAGCAAGGTTGTGTAAGAGGTGAATAATAGTCAACCAACACTAACTGATATTTACAGAACAGTCCACTCAACAAAAGAATAAACATTTTTGCAAAAATCCATGGTGAATTTACTAAGACGTGCCATATTCTAGGTCATAAAATATACCTCAACAATTTTAAAAGAAATAAAATAATTGCAGATAGATTTATAAACAATTTTGAAATCAAACTAGAAATCAATGAAAAAGATAATAGAAAAATCTCAAAGCACTTCAGGATTAAACAACATCCATAGAAGAAAGCTCAAAGGGAAAAACATATGGAATTGAATGAAAATGAAAATATAGCACAAGAGAATTGTGTACATTGATAATCTGAGCCTAGTGTAGCACTGATTTTTAGCACTGATTGCTTACATGATAAAGGAAGAAAAGTTCAAACTAATAGTCTCATTTTCTACCTCCAGAAGCTAGACAAAGAAGAGATAAACTGGAAAAAAACATAAGAAAAAAAAAATAAATGTGAGAGTGAAGATCAGTGACATTAAAAATCTAAGAAATAATTAAGAAAAAATAAGTTGGTTCTTTAAAAATTAATTAAAGATGAAATCAACAAATTGCTCAGAAGACTGAGAAAGGTAAACTAGAGAAAATATTTAGAAAAACAGCAGAAAATCAATATCAGAAAACCAGCAGTATCAAAACCAATATCAGAAAAACAGCAGGGCACGATGGCTCATACCTGTAATCTCAGCACTTCAGGAGTACCACTGATTTTAATCCCCAGTGCCAAAAAAAAAAGAAGAACTAATATCAGAAAAACAGATAGCAGTCTCTAAAACTATGAAAATGATAACTAGTGAATATTACACATTACATGCATCATTTCAGTGGCTTATAAGAAATGGAACAATTTTCACAAGTCACAAGTTATCAAATCTGAGTCAATAGATAACCTTAATAGCTCTCTTATAATTATTAAAGAATATATATATTATATATATATTTATAAATAAAGAACTCCATTCCATACACTCTCTAGACCTAGATGGTTTTTCTGGAAAGTTTTACCAAACATTCAAAGAATTAACGCCAACATTGTACAAACTACTACAGAAAATAGAAGAAGGTCAATTCCCAAATAATTTTTTGAAGAGCCAATATTGCTCTGATATCAAAACTAGATAAAATTAACACAGAGAAAAAACATGAAAATGAATCAAGATTGCTCATAAGTGAGATTTATGCAAGATATTAGGCATTCAAAACTCAGTGTTATGCATTATATTAACACTGTAAACAAGAAACAGTTTGTAATCAGGTGTGATGTCTCATGCCTGTAATCCCTGTTTCCTCCTGAAACATGAGGACTACAAGTTCAAGGCCAGCCTCAGCAATTTAGCAAGATCATCTCAAAATTAACAATATATAGAAAAAATTAAAGGCTGAATATTCTCAACCTAAACCTAACATCTTCACACTAACTCAAAATGGATCACAGACTTGAATATAAAATGAAAAAAAAATATGATTTGTTATGTAAATTTATTCAGAAAAAAGCATTGCTTTATGGTTAAAAAAAAAATCTCAGAAAACCATTCTATTGAATGGACTTCTCAAACTTTATTAAATGCTTTAACGACTAAAAGCCTCTAGGTAAATCATACTTAAGAGTTGAAGAGAGAATGTGCTCCTTCTCAGATGATGTGCACTTTTACCACTGTTATTTACACAAACTAGAAGAAATAAAACAGTCCTATTTTTATATTATATGATTAACTATGGATCAGCCCAGAGAATTTACAAAACTCTACTAGAAATAATAAATTGCTTCAGCAAGTTCACAGTATATAGAATTTCCATTTTGAAACCTATCACATTTTTACATATCAACAGTGAGTACACAAAAACTGAAATTTAAAATGCAAGACCTTGATAATTGCTCCAAAGGAAATAAAATACTTAGTCCTAAATCTGACAAAAACTTTTACACAATCTGTAAGATGAAAAAAACTGTGTTGATGAAATAAGTGGAAAGAAAAAACTAAACAAATTCAGACCTTTCTCAGAGTTTGGAAGAATCAAGATAGTAAAGATGTCAATTCTCCCCAAGTTGTTCTATAAAGTTAATAGAATTTGTCTCAAAATCACAGCAAAATTTTATGCATATAGATAAGTTTTTAAACATGTATGCAGAGAGACTCCTCACATGGCTGAAACTATTGTTGAAAAAGAATAAAGTACTTGCATCATCTTATGGGACAGTGAGGATTTACTTTATGGTTACTTTAATAATCAGTATGATATTGATGAAGAAATCAGCAGATCAGTGAAACAAAATAAAGAACTTAGAATTGAATCCATGCAAGTTGTCTCAATTCCTTTTCAACTAAGATACAACACTAATTGAAGAAAGGATAATCTTTTCAACAGATGCTACTGAAGAAAAAACTAATGGCTGAATATTCTCAACCTAAACCTAAACTATTCTCATCTTCACAATAATTAACTCAAGAATGATCGCAGACTTGAATATAAAATGTAAGATTCTAAAATAGTTAGACAAAAATTTACTTGGAAGAAAATGTTTGGGATCTAGAACTAGATAAAGAGTTCTTATTTTGTTTTTTAACACTATCTTTCAAAGCATTTTAATTTTCACTAATAGATCAACGTGTACATTTACTTTTTCTTGAGAAGAAGCAAAAGTATTCAATGTGCCCTCAGGTTCACAGAAAAATCACATGATTGATCATTCATTACAAAGCCATAGTGGATCAGTTGTAGAGACATCCAGGATTTTCCCAAGGGGCACAAAACTGATTACTATTTGATCTCGTGCAATTTGGGGGGTATTAGAGACAGAGTGAGGGAACCTGAGTCCAGCTGAAGATATTCTCAGTGTAGGAGAGCACAGAGGGAATTTCCCAAACCCAAGGACAGGCTGACCTGGTAGAAAATGCTGGGGACTCAGGTTTCAGATCTCCTGTGTAATTATGATGTAACATCTTTTGCAGAATAAAGAAAACAATATTTTCAAGTTAAAACTGGAATTAGGTAATACAAATCTAGGGAGGCTAAAACATATTTATGTATACATATATGTAAGTGTGCATATATATACATCTTTATACACACCTAATTGAAGTTCTATTGATAGGCAATAAGCAGAATAATTATGACAAAATACTATAATAAAAGTTATGTGGATGTGGCACAATCTCTGTCCCTCAAAGTAGTTTACTGTACTGTGCTGTATTTTTGGAGTACAATTGACCACAGATACCTGAAAGATCTAAGGCAAAATCACAGTCTGGAGACAACTGCTATATTTTTTCACACCTTGCTGTGAATACCAGCCCCACTTCTGTTTATCTGTGACTGCTTATTATTCTCTGTTTCCACTTACCAGTAAAAAAATAAACAAATAAAGCCTGAGGGAAACTTTTAACTTAATTGGGAGACATAAATTTAGAGTTTGAGAAACTAATGAAAAACTAGAAATCTCCTATTCAAGTCTAGTCAATACATGAAGGAAGAAACAGACCGAGAGTGAAGTGCCTTGAAAACTTGAATGCATTTTCCAATAGTGACTTAACTCTCCTACTCCCAAATTTGATATATTTTGATGATGCATAAATTCATCAATGTTATAATCACCAATAAGATTTTGATTCATTGCTTCATTCAACCTCCCTCAAATTGTCTCAGCTTGGGCCTACAGTTCCCTTGCTTAGGATTCTTACCTCTATTGGTCATAAAATTTCTTGTACAACTGGTGGGCCAAGAATCCTAATAAGCCCCACAACCTTAACTCCTCAGGAAACCAGTGCAATATCAATGATCACAGAAAATGAAGAAGCCATTCATAAAAATACTTGAATATTTGTGTTATGGTTTGAATGTGAGGTGTATCCCAAAAGCTCACATGTGAGACAATGCAAGAAGATTTGGAGGAGAAATAATTGGGTTATAGCCTTAACCTAATCAGTGAATTAATCCCAGATGGGATTAATGGAGTGGTAACTGGAGGCAGGCTGGATGTGGCTGGAGGATGTGGTTCATTGAGAGCATGGCTATGGGGCATATATTTTGTATTTGGAGAGTGGAGTATCTGTCTCTGTGCTTTCTGATCACCATGTGAGCCAATTCTCTCTGCCACATTTTTCTACCATGATTTTATGCCTTGCCATGAACCCTGAGGAATGGAGCCAGCCTTCTGTGTACTAAGACTTCTGAAACTGTGAGCTCTCAAACAAACTTTTCCTCCCTGTATGTGCTGGTTGGGTCCTTTAGTCACAACAGTGAAAAGGCTGACTAAAACAATTTGCTGATCATTTTCATAGAGTATTTAATGAACAAGAATGTTAACACTGCTAAAATATCCATGTGGTGATTAAGGGGGGGAAATGTGACTCTGATAAAAAGAGTATAAACATGGTAACCCCTGAAAACAATAGAATGGTTTTAAAAATAGAATTCTGCTCCAGAGACTATAAAATGTTATTTTCTAAAAGTTGTAAGTTTATGGTTTTTCCACCACCCTTTTTATGTATTGATGCATCAATGAAGACAGTATCATGATCTCACGAAATATGTCATTTGACAGCCATGTCTGAGAACAAGTTGCAAGATTTCCATACATTCACTAAATCTCTGTGACATCTGGCTTTACCCTGGCAAGTGTATCTGACCACCCCACTGTTAGAAATAACAAGATGTGAAATAACAACATCCCTACTGCATATACTGGGTAATAGAAGTAGTGTGCAGTGGATTGACTGCGGAAGGCTGTTATTTCAGTGCATTGTCTGTGTCTAGTGATGTGTCCAAGAGATTGCTTTTGAAATCACAACTGAAATACTTCTTCTCCCAACTTATCATACTTAAGTGGCAAGTACTAACAACTGCAGGTGCGGCCTTCTGTCAAAATGCATTATTGTTTGAATAATCTCTTAGAACACTTGAAGTAATGCTGTTGAAGAGAGTGCTTTTTACATGCTCAGGCTTAAGCTGGCATGCCATAGTAGCTGGAACTCTGTCAATATTTGCCAGTTTATGAGCATGATCAATGAATGTGGACCCTGGAAATATTGATCTGATGTTTAATTTTGTCCAACATCTTAACACTCCTGCTTTTCTAGTCAAGCTACTATATATTTGACTTGTGTCAATTTTTCTTTACATAGAATTGCTTACATGATCTAAAGTAATATCATTCAGTGATATTCCATATGTATATTCTCATACACATATATACCTATGATAGAGGTTGACATAAATCAGGCATAATAAGATATTAACAACAATAATTAATAATTAATTATATAGAGTAATTATAGCAGTCTACTAAATAAAATAAAGTTGTTCAAAACATATTTTTGAAAATTTCCATTTAACATTTTTAGGTCATGATTGGTCTTGGGGAATGGGAAACAAGCAAAGCCAAACTGTTCACCATTACTTAGGGGTCCTGGGTGACTCAGGAAAGAACAGCTTACCATACCCTGGGTTGCTCACCCTCTGTTGTGGTTTAGCATTGGTCATGGTGTACCATTTCATAGCCTAGAGTTATAGTATCTAGTACCACTTGAGGTCATTATATTATTTAAACATTATGATTAGTAGTTTAATGTCTTGTTTGTTAGAAAGTTTCATGTTTGATAATGTGGCTTGTTTTATTTTTAAAAAAAAACACCATTATATTTCAGATGAATGAGGGTGAGTCTGATATATGTCTGCTGTTCACTTTGCTCCCGAGTGCATTTACTAAACACCCCCTTCATCATTTTTCCAATGTAAAGGAGTACGTCATTTTGAGTCCAAGACCTGTCTCCAACAACAAAAATGCAGTCCTCTATGCCATTTTTCTGGTTAATTTCTAAAATTACACAAATAAAATATTTATCTCATTAGGAATTGGGGTATAGCTCAGTGGTAGGACATTTGCCTAATGTGAGACAGTCCTATTTCAATGTAAATTCTGGAGCACTTTTCCAGGAAAGACAATCAAGCCAGTGACAGAGACACCCACAGAGACTCCATCAAAGACCTCCATAGAGCCACCAACAAAGACCAACCCTGAGACTTCCAGAGATTTCCACAAAGCCCTCATGCTGTGACCTCCAGAGACCTACAAGACCTCCATAGATACTCCCATTGAGTTCCATTCCCAGCACCACAAAAATCCTTTGTTTTGTATTATGAGACTTTGGCAGAGTTTTACTCATTTTTGAAGATTGTGATTCCCTAAATTGTGGGTTAGAACTTAAGCTAATAAAAAATTAGGAAAGGATTTACATATCCTTAGGAAAAGATTTTACAGATTTGCATGTGAAAACTGCAGCACTTTTCTGAAGAAAATAACATTATACAAATACAGAAATATATGGGCATTCCAAGGATATAGGTACAGTTGATGATCTCCTTCCTGTGCTTCCTTTGCTTCCTTCCTTTCAGATTCACTAAAAAATACATGTCCTTGTATGGCTGCACAGGCTCCTAAGAATGGATAGTTCTCTGTGGGAGGTCTGTCTTCTCAGTGTGTTGTCTCTGTATGATATTTCTCTTGAAATCTCTTTGAGAGATCATTCTTTTTTAAAAATTTTTTTCTAGTAGTAGATGAACACAATACTTTTATTTTTTTATGTGGTGCTGAGGATGGAACCCAGTGCTTCACACATGCAAGGCAAGTGCTCTACCACTGAGCCACAACCTCAGCCCCCGAAGAGATTGTTCTTGATGTGGGTCTCTGTTGGAAATCTCTGTGGAAATCTCATTTGGGTCTACAAACACCTCTTCGTTGGTGGGCCTTGTTTGGCTTCTTTTGGGGCCTTTGTGGTGGTCTAAGTGGGGGTATCAATGGATGCCTCTCTGAGAATTTCTGTAGATTTTGTGGAGTCTCTGGAGGTCTCAGTGTGGGTCTCTGTGGATGGCTGTGTTTGTGTTTCTGTGGAGGTCTCCAGGATGTCTCTGTGAGGTCTCCCTGTCACTGACCTTTCTGCCCTTCATGGAAAAGCAGCACCAGAAGTCATGGGGACTTGCTTTTTGCTGTTCCTGGATTGTTTATCAGTGTTGCTATCTGCAACACTCATCCTTTCAGGAGCCCTGAGGTTCATGTTCAGCTCCTTCCTATCCCATAATTTGAAGTTTGCATTTTTGAGATAATCCAGCCATTGCTAAAAACCCCAGCTCCATTTCAGTTCTTGTCCCAAGCTCTACTTTTGTTGCTGGGTCCACCCAGCCTCTAGGCTACAGTGGTTCAAGGGAGACAGGACTTGGTTTAGCAGAGGTCTTTGGGATACATACCCCAACTAACATCCTGGTCCCACATGCAGGGTCCTGACAGGTGTGGGGACAGGACCTATGATTGTGTTCTCTCCCTTTGTGGCACCTTCTGGCACATGACTCTCCACCAAGGAAAAAATAAGGCCCTTGGGGTGGTGCTCATTGCCCACCCCATATGGGCATATGGAATAGTATGGAACAGCCCAGAGAAAAGATTCCTTCTCTCACTGTTTTGGAGCCATTCTGGTTTTCTGTATAGATGACCTCTGAAAGAGGAAACCTCTACTGAAAGAAGAATGATGCCCAACAGAGACAAATCTTTACCTCCTTCCAGCCTAGTCTGCTCCCACATTTTGGACAGGTTACTTCTCTTTGTATGTACAA
Source organism: Geosciurus inauris (assembly GCA_004024805.1). Taxonomy (NCBI): domain Eukaryota; kingdom Metazoa; phylum Chordata; class Mammalia; order Rodentia; family Sciuridae; genus Geosciurus; species Geosciurus inauris. The sequence goes on from PVHX01016310.1 coordinate 37,668, forward strand.
ATCCTGCCTGATCATCTCTTCCCTTATTTTTTCTGGACAAGCAAATTCTAGAAGCCTAGAGAGACTTTCTTTGCAACTTTAAGCCAGCTCCTTGACTTTTTTGGACACGCACTTTGTCCCTGGAAACAGTACTAGTGCCATGTGCATGTGTAAATGTCCCCAGACTGAGTCACAGCCAAAGTTTCCTAATCTTGGATACTCCACCAAATGTCATCTGTTTTGGAATTGAAGAGGCAAAGATGTGCAGACTTATTAAATATACTCTTAGGAAATTAACCTTCCTTACTTGAAGGCTTTGATTTCTCATTAGTGTGTGTTGGAGCTAAAGGGCTTTCTCCAGGCCCATGGTATGGAAACCACAGCAGGGTAATCCTGGCATGAGTCCAGGATGAACCAGTGAATAGCTCAGCCTGTCCATGGCACTCTTTATGGCATCCAATTCTACTCTTCCTTCTTTCTTGGCTACAAACTTCAATTATTCTCCTCATTCCACCTTAGATCTACCATTAGATAGATACCAATCCAGCCATTTAGTCATTAGGGTTCACTACTATATGATGGTAAGTGTACACACAGTTTCTTCAAGAGGAGAAGAGAGGTGACCATGGGCAGGAGCCATGTAGCACTCACTAGCATCCTGTGGCCCCCACTTATATGGAGCATGGCAAGTTCTATTCTGGCTGCTGCTCTAGAAAATGATGGAGGCAGAAGTGAAGTTGAGTGATACTGCCATGCCATTAAGGCTGAGCTAAGAGAGGTTGGCAGGTCCTATCTACATTTCAAGCTCTATCAGAGAGAAAAAGGGTTCCCCTGTCAAATATAGTCTATATCCCACCAGAAAATTTAAGCAGCAAGATTTTCCTAACTTTAAGATCAACACTCTTAATTTCCCCAACATTCCCATTCCTACTTTGTGATGTGTGAAGCTACTGGACTCTCTGGTGCCTCTATACATCCATTCACCAAAGATGTATCAAGTTCCAGGGAGAGAGAAAGCAAGAGAAAGACTGATGGAGTCAGACTATGGAGTGGGGTCTTCACAGGGTTGTCTGATCCTGAGAAGGTTCAAGGCATTCTATTGTTTGTTTCTGTAATAACTGAATGAGGAATCCTTCAGGTACAATTAGGGAATTTGCAATGAGGTTAGGTCCTCTGAATGTCCTGTCCCTTCTAGAAGCCACTCTGAGGAAGAGAAGGTACTCACACCTTTTCCTACACCACAGTACAGCATAGACAAAAATCAATACAACTGATGATAGAAAAGTATGTATTAAGAAGCAATAGAAGCAATAGAAAATCTCAAAAGGAAGAAGCCATTAGTCTTTAGAGAAGCCATTAGTCATTACAGTTCACATGATGACAGTTCTTCGTATGTATTCATTTTTTTCCCCTGAAAGGTTTTCCACCAGGCAAGTCATGGGCAACAGGACCTGGTTGACCATGCAGGGCATGATGTTGAAAAAAAAAAAACATGTTGGGTGATGGTGAAGGTGGCTTGAAGTGCTTACCCCAATTGGCCTATGCTGGAAGGAGATGGCTATGGGCTCAGGAGTCCTAGACTTCCAGGTCCAATTACTCTTTCTGACGCACTTGTTCTTGATCAGAAGGATTGGCCTTTGGGGCTGCTTTGGGGACCAGAAGCAATCTCTCTAGTCATTAGCCTTTGCTCTGGGTAGGAAGAACCCTTGGGTTGACAGGATCACCTGTCCACCAGGGTGTGGGGTTCTGCTTTATGCCCATATAGTTTTGTTGTACCACTTCTATGTTGAAGTCCCAGCTTGTTCATCAGGTTCTGTCCAACAACAGTCATAAAGGCCTAGAGTTCAATCAACACATTGTTCTTGGATAGTTGGCTTGTGACTGATCTCTGGGTCTGGATAGTAGCTGTCAGGAGCTTGACTTTATACAGTGAATCTTCCTTCTCTTTGCTGTTTTAATAATTGTTAAAAGATTGCAGAAAGTCCTTCATTTTTTTTCTTCACAGAGCTTCCTGGAGGAGCCTGTCCCTTCTCTGGAAAGCAAGGGAAGGATTTGCTTAAAATAGTGTCAATTTATTTGACCTTAGCAGGAGGACTCATCCCACAGTCTTGGGACCTTTTTTCCTCCTCTTTTGGTCTGGGACTCCCAAGGCCCTCTCTCTTATTATTTAGACAAAGCATTTAATTCTCATCCCTTTCCTGGAACCTCAGAATTTGTGACTTTGTGTTCCTTCTGCCCCTGGCTGCTCCCTCCCTTCCTTAAGACATCACATAGACCTTGGGAAACTGACATGTTAATCCTGGGCATGCTCTGGGAGTTCAACAGAGGTTCCTGAGAAGGTGAGATTTCTATGGTGGAGGGCATATGAGTGTAGCAGTCTTGCAGGACTCCAGTGGCTGGCCTTGGGGCTGCTTCTCTGACTCAAACTCCACTTTGAGCTGAACACCACTACCTATCTTTGCTTTCAGGTTTGGTTCTCCTGGATCCTGTGAAATAGAAATTATAGAAGGAGAGGAGCTTTTTCTATTTCCCAGAGACCCTAAGTTCTTCAGATTCACATTGATGGTTTGGGAGTTTTTCATCACAGAGACTCCCACTGTCACTTTCCATTCAGGGGATTTCTCCTTCTCCACCTCTGTCTCCTTGGGCTTTTCAGCTCTTGAAGATTGGGTCCCTACTTTAAATTCCAGCATTGTCACACCATGACATGGGTCTTCTGAGGTCACATCTTTACCCTCTTTCTGTATCTCATACCTGACCATATTCAGGGCTCCAGGATAGCTTTTCCAATCCCCATAATAATTCTGCTCTGCTGTTTCATGCTCAGAAGGCTATAGGTATGGGGCTGAGAAGGCATGCAGCCCTCTGAGATCCTATGACTGCCACTCAGTGGGGTTCCTCCCCAGTTTCCCTGCACTGCTGAAGGTAAGGAAGCAGGAAGGGGACTCCAGAAAGTGGGAAATGAAATTTTTCTTATTACCCTCTTTTCTAGACCTTTCTGAGGAAGTTCCTCCAGGAGACTGGCAACCTTGGCAATGGAGATGGCCCTGTAGTCATGGAAGGGTGAGGAGGGAAATTAAGGCTGTGGAAAGGGTAAGGTTTGAGCCTCACCTAAATTGCAGTTAATGGGATAAAAAGACTGGAGGTATGGGCTCCACCTGTGCCTCACCTGGGACCTCAAAATATCTGTTTCTAGCTTAAGGTGAGTTCCTGGGTTTAGGAAGGAAAGCTCCTAGAAGTTGTTCACATAGGATTGCTGATCCTTTGAGGAGGCTAGATGGACGGGATTTGTGTGCATATCAATTTTGGAAAAGCAGAGTTGGTAGCAAGCCAGGATCCATGCACACACACAGCTATCATGCCCTCTTTGACCTGCACTAACTTTCTGCCCAGATGGTCTTGCAGGCTTTTTTCCAGAATTTTCTTGTTTGGGCCTGTAGATAAGTCACTTTCTAAAACATCCTTCCTAGACCTTTTTAAGTAAGGTCTGAATCCTTATTGTCATTCTGAACCTTCACGGAGGTACTTCCTGAGCTCTGGGATAGATCTACTGGCTGCCTTTGCAGTTCTGGCTCTGTACTCTTGCTTGGGAAATCTAGTTTGAATGTTATTACGCCCATAGTATGGAGTCTTTCAGAATGCTTGGACTCCATCTTCTGCATACCTTTAATAGCAAGTGCTGATTGGATGGGCTGGGAGGGGCCAGGCTTCTCTTTTTTCGGGCAATGACTCTTCTCTAGAAATTTACCCTGAGGCTGCATCTGTTCCTGATATGCTAGAAACCTACAGGGAGGGCCAAGCTCTTGTCCATCACTGATGAACCTCCCTGGAATATGTGAGCATGAGGCCATATTCTATGGGGACATTTATATCCTCTCTGGACTCAGGTATCCATCAGTATGCAGAAACCAGATATGGTCATATGTTAAGCTTCCTCAGTGACAAAACACCTTCAATGCAATAAATCACCTCATCTCTAGGTTATTGGAAGATTCTCTTGGAAGATTGTCACTGGTCTGTTGAAGACCTTTCTTCTGAAGGAACAGGGCAAACTCAAATGGTCCCTGTGGATTATTGGCTTATACCAATGAAAAATGTTTCAGAACAAGTGAAAAGCAAGGTACATGCAAAGATCAGAACATTCAAGTTCAGAAAAGGCGTACACACCCCAAAGGCAGAAATGAGTGGGGCACGCAGTGTTGAAATTTCTAAATATATATGATTTTCCTGGGAAGAACAGTGCAGCTTCCCAGGCAAGCTTTGTGAAAATCATATCCCATTCAAATCATTGGATACTTGAGGTTCAGATGTTTCTTCTTAACTAAGCAATTTAGCCATAAATCAGCTGTAGCCATATGTCACATTTGAATCTGGTGAAACTTAAACTGAGTATGTTTTTGTCTTAATTAATCTGATACAAGCAAAGGCTGAAGCTGTTGTTCGTCTAACTAAAGAGATAGGTGTGGTTGATCATGCTCATAGGTCAAGAGCTCCATCTAAGCAAGGGCCTCTTTTTTTCTCCCTCAGAAGAGAAAAAAAAACCTGTCTTATAATAACCCACTGAATAAAAGGATTTTTCATGTTTAAGTCATATATCACACTGCCATGAAAGTCACAGTTCTGGAGCAGCCTGGTTGGCATAGGTGATGTCATTCTGATCAAATACATATGCAGCAAGACGTATACCCTCTATGTGCTTCAGGGGAACCTGAGTGGACAGCATTTATGAGCCAGAATATTTGTTTTGTGAGTTGAGGTGTGTCTTGAGTAACTTATCAAGCCTGGGCTTCTATAATTGTGTCATTTTGTGCAAGTGACAGAACGCCATGCACTGGTGTTCTCTGGGCCCCCATAAGGGAAGTGTCAGTGTAGGTGAGGACAAATATTCAGCACACAGTGTGTAATGGAGTATGGTAGGAGCTGGAAGGAAGGGCTCTCCACCTTCCTTTTGCTGCCTAATCTCTGGTGGGCCATTTGAGGCCTATGCCTCTTCTGTTACATAGGCACTGCCTACCCTGTAGCCATGTCCATTCAGGATTCTGGGCCACCCTCTGCTCCCATGAGCCAAGCACAATGCTAGGCACACATGTGGTACTCTGTAGATACATCAGGGTCACAGGCCTGAGACCTTTCTCTGTCTCATAATACCTCAGAACAGGCATTGACCAGTGGCCAGCAGGTGTCAGGAGGGCCTGTCACCTCAAGTGCAGAGCAGGCCATGTTGAAGTGCTAGACAGGGCTTTTGTAAGAAATCATGCCAAGGCAGAGCATGGGCTACTTTCCTGCATCTGAGTGGAGTTATTTTTGAATATCCATTTTGGAATCAGAACCACTGGACATGAGCCTTAGAAAGCACTTCAGCCATCTTGAGAGTCTATAAGTAAAAGAGGGAAAGAAACAGTTAATTCACTTGATTACCTGAAGCCTGGCTGTGTGCAGCTTCTCAGAATATGAGGGTCCTAGACTCCCCAGAGAATTTCCCACCCTGATCCAGCTCCCACATTTTCCCCAGGCAGGCTTCTTCACTAATCTCAGTCCCCTCAGGGAGAAATCTGCCCATTTTCTGAGCCCTTCTTCAGCTTCACCACATGAGCCCAGAGTCCCAGAGCCATTGCAGGATGGCTTCACCATAGGATGTATTCAACAAGGTGCCAGCCACAGGCTGGTCAAGCAGTGGAATGCTGCAGGGCGGTGCAGTGAAACACCCAGGATGGGACACAGGGTTGGGAGGTAAACATCACCTGGACACTCGGCTTGCAACTCTCTTCTCCACTCCCTTTGTGTGCTTGCTCCCTCCTAACCAGCCTAGCCTGCAGACATGTCCACGTAAGTGCATGTTATTGCTTTCCTCATCCCTTTGTTTTGTTCACTCTGGCAAAACCCAGACCTGGTGGGCTCAGTTGTCTACCTTTCTGTACTTACATAAAGCTGGGAGAGAAACAGAAACATGGCCTGCGTTCAGGGCAGCCCAGGCTCAGTCCACAAGGCTCCATCTCCCCATGACTGCAGCATCTCAGAAAGGCAGACACAGGCACCCCCTCTGTGTTTGCACTGACAGAAGATTCTAGGCTGGACCAAGCAGCAGTCAGGTCACTGAACCCTCCTCCATGCCTCT
>PVHX01016311.1:0-43655 GCA_004024805.1 Geosciurus inauris
AAGGATGGGCATGGAGCATAGGTAGGTTTGCTGGGAGATCAGCCAGGTATAGCACATTCAGCAGCAGAGTGCATTTAGGGGAACATGAGCCAGAGCACCCCTTGGCTGGGGCAGCAGTGGAAGACTCTTACATCCACACCACAGAGCACTACTAGCAAGAGGCAGGTTAACCACCAGAACTGCCTGTTGGCTAAACATGGCAGGGTGAGAAGAAGCAGATGGGAGAGAAGCAGAGAAGGGAGAGAGAATTGAAGGGCTTAGCAATACCTGGCTTTACTTTCTGAAGCCCTGGGTTGATGGCAGACAACTGACTTCAGTCCCGTGTATTACACACAGCAGCCACTTCCCACCGTGGAACCTAGGTATTTGTTAAGATACTTGCTTGTTTAGGACCTTTCAATTCCTAGAAGAAGCAGTGGCAGGAACCTAAATAATGTATTTTATTTCTATGGTGTCCAAACCCTATATAACATGCATATTATTTTTCTGATGCTATTGTAACAAATTGCCACAAACATAATGGTTTAAAATAGGACAAAGTATTAGCTTACAGTTCCAGAGGTCAGAAGGCTCAAGTGGGTCTACTGGGTGGCGTTCTTTCTGAAGGTTCTAGTGGAGGGGTTGGGGATATAACTCGGTTGGTAGAATGCTTGTGTAGCATGCACAAGGCCCTGGGTTTAATCTCCAGCACCACGGGCGCGCACACACACACACACAAAGATCAAGAGGTTCTAGTGGAGAATCTGTTTCCTTGCCTTTTCCAGTTTCTAGAGGCCACCTGCTTTTCTTGGCTTATGGCCCTTTCTTCCATTTTCAAATCCAGCAGCTTAGCATCCATCTTCTATTTGTTTGTTTTTGTTCTTGTCTTGGAAAGGGTCTAGCTATGTTGTCCAGTGTGGCCTGGAATTCATGGGAAAAGTGATGTTCCTGCCTCAGCCTCCCAAGCAGCTGGGACTGCAGATAGAGACACCGTGAGGCCTTCTTCCCTCTTTGAAGTCCTGCCTCCTTTTTCTTTTTTCTCCTAACCACTAAGCCACATCCCCAGCCCTTTCTACTTTTTATTTTGAGATAGATCTCGCTAAATTGCTGAGGCTGATCTCAAACTTGCAATCCTCCTGCCTCAGCCTCCGAAGCTGCTGGGATTATAGGTGTGTGCGCCTGGCTCGCTCTTTCTTTATCACTTTCTGTTAAACAGAAAACACAGGGCTTAAACACAGGGGCACTTAATCAGTGATCTACATCCCCAGCCCTTTGTACTTTTTTATTTTGAGATGGGTTCTCCTTAAGTTGCCCAGGCTGACTTCAAAGTTGGTATTCTCCTGTCTTAGTCTCCCCAGCCGCTGGGATTACAGGTGTGTACCACCACACTCTGTGAGGGAAAAATCTTTGAATTAGGACCCATAGTCGCATGAGTCCTTCTCCTTTCTGCCTTCACTGTCTCTTCCTCATACTCTTCTCTGTTAATCTAAGTAATATTTGTCATTTGTGCAGCATTTAACCTGTGTCAGACACGTTCCAAGCATTTTGCATACAATGTATTATTTTCTTTATTTGGGCTCTGCTCTGACTTGATTATCTGTGCTTTGGGTGGAAATTCTCTTTTCACCTAAGGAAAGTTTCCTTTTCATGATTATCGTCCTATAACAAATAAGTTCCATGAGTTAGAAACCATCAAATGGCAAGGCTTGGACTCCACAGCACAGCACTGTTAAGTTTTCTTTTGGCAACTAGAGATGTGGCATTCGCTGTGTCATACTGGTCACTGTTGAACTATGTGCTTGCAGGCAGTAAAATAAACAGTGCTTAAGAACATTGGGTTCAAACCAGGCACAGTGGTGATCACTGAGTGAAAGCTTGGGAGGCTGAGGCAGGAAGATCCCAAGTTCAAGACCAGCCTCAGCAATTTAGCAAGGCCCTAAGCAACTTAGCAAGACCCTGTCTCTAAAATATATATATATATATATATATATATATATATATATATATATATATATATAAAGGGCTGGGATGTGGTTCAGTGGTTAAGTGCTCCTGGGTTCAATTCCCAGTACCAAAACCAAACAAACAAACATTGGGTTCAAAATTAGGTTTAATTTTTTAATTAACTAATTAATTAATTTTACAATAGAATGCATTTTGACACACAAAATTAGGTTTAAAATCCTAGCTGTGCCACTCATATCTGTGTGATTGGGTCTAAGCTAAGTTTCATCTAAATCTTCTGTTACTTCTTGTGAAAACTAAATGGCATATTGTGAAGCGACTGATAGAGTAAGAACTCTAGAAATGTGACTTACCGTTTGTAGTTGCCTACTCTTCTGATTTCATGTCCCTTCGCTCTAGAGAGCTCCTGAAGCTGGAAAGCTGGAGACTTACTGAGAAGTTGTGCATCTGAGCGGCAAACAATATCTCAACAACATGACCCTGTCAAATGGCTGCCATTGCTATCCCACTTCATAGATTGAGGAGGCCAAACTTAAGTCATTTTTCCAAGGTCACACAGCATATGACCAAGCCAGGCAGGGTATGAATGTTTGATTCCACATTCCATGTCATTAACTGCACCACTCATGTTTTGCATCTTTTGCTAGGATGCAGTTTCTATATTTCAGGCATCATCGATATTAACAAGGAATATAATGTCATGGCCTTTGTTTCACAAGGCCTCGTCATTAAACACTTGTCCCTCTGGATGTGGAACTTTCTCCTTCCACTCCATTATCTGTGAACATAGAACTTGCAGGGCAATAAATCACTCTGGTTTTCCTTCACCCCTCTTGACCCACAGAGGCCCGTTTCACACCGGGTGAACTCAGTATATATCAGCTGGCTTGTAAGGAGTGTAACTGTCACTAAAGAAGTGAAGTAATTTTACACTCTTTCAAAAGCAAACAAACCTAGACAGTGCCCTGCACAGCCACAGTGAGCCTGGGTGTGAAGGAGGCCCTGAGCTATGAAAGTGGACTTTGTGAGAAGGGAAAGAAGTATTTCTTTTGGAAGTTCGCTGGGACTTTCTAAGGTAACTTTGATCCCATTTGCTGGCACCCTGGTTCCCGAAACCACCCTCTACTGCCCAATCAGATGCTGACACTCAGACAATTTGATATGCTTGATTCAAGGTGCCAGGGTACCCACATGGCATGCATGACCCAGGATGGCCACAGGAAGTGGAGTTATGGAGTAATTCATAGGAGACATCTTTCCCAGCCTATCTCCTGATGTTTTTGTATAAATAAAATCAGGTTAAAATACATTTGCAGCTGGGTATGGTAGTACATGCCTGCAACCCCAGTGACCTGGGAGGCTGAAGCAGGAGGATCGCAAGTTCCAGTCCAGTCTTGGAAACTTCATGAGACCCTGTCTCAAAATTAAAAAAAAAAAAAAACTGAGGTGGTAAAGCGCATCTGGGTTCAGTCCCCAGTAGCAATAAAGTAAAGGTGAGAGTAGCAGAGGTCCAGTGCTCCTTGGCTAAGTCCCCAGTACCCCTCTCCCACAAAAGAATTTGCAGTATGTGAAGAGAGAAAAGGTATTGCCCATGACTCCATGGGAGAAAGGTGAAGAATATTAAAGACTGATTGGACTGGTGGGAACATCAGGTCTATTCAGTCCCTTTCTCTCTGTGTACCTTCTTAAACATTGGTCAGGCAGTGGGTTTCAAAGTCTGAGGCCTAGGAAAATTCTAGAATTCAGAACAGATGGCACCATGTAGACCCAGATCTCAAAGCAGGAGGAAAGAAGAGAAAAGCCTTAGGCCTGAAAGTTCTCTCATTCTCTCCTGGGACTATCGATTCTCTTCTCTTTCTTTCTCTCTTAAATGCTTTGTTCTGGAGCAGAACAATGACTGGGTGACATAGGAAAAGAACAGCACAGATACCAACAGTTGCTGGTGCTATGATTAGTAGTTGCTGCTGCTTGTCATAACACATCAGAAAAGCAGCAACCCATCTGTTCCCAATGGATACAGTAGGGACTCTGAGAGAAGAGTTTATCCAGATTGTGAGGGGGAGTGTCTGCAGTGTACCGCACACTGACACGTGTACCCGTCAGCGAAAAGATGTCAGACGCCAGCTTTCTACCTAGCTGTGTATCATGTCACATCTGTCACCACAATAGCGAAGACTTTTGACAAGTGGGCTGTTTTAGCACAAAAATGTCCAAGTGGGAGGAAGAATATTTTCTACTGAAAGTTAAATGCCACTTCAAATCTACAATACCACTTAGACTAGTCTACATTGAACATATAATAGGAAATGGAATCAAACCGCCTCTCCAACCCACAAAACAAATTGCTGTAACGCTCTGTGTTGGCAGTTTCCAGGCACTTCTCGCTAGTGGTAATTAGCAGCACATAAATGCTAATGACTAATTACCTCAGCCTGTGCAGACATGGGGATGGCTGACATAGGCACATAGACGGTAAAATCCCAAGTTTCAATTACTTCTGGGTTGAGGTAGTGGGAGGGAGGAAAGGTATATGAAAAAATTAACGGTACTTGGAACTTTGGAGGTAGAGTTGGGTGATTGACAACTGTATGCTGACTCTGAAAATAAACTTAATTCAGAGATGCACACAAAGTCTCTGTGTGTATTTCCTCGAAGGTCTGTTTTTCTGTAGATGTTCTGTTGTCAGAGGGTATGATACCTAAAACTTACAGCAGAAACATCTGGTATCCTTAATAAAACATGTCAGATAAATGGGTGGCTTCTGGATAGCATATGCGGATATAATTCACTATTCTGGAAAAAATATCAAGGTCAAGAGATGACACTTCATAACAAGGTGTTAATGAGGTGTCACAAGAACACAGGACCCTGCCTATTAACCAACCCCCATTCCTGTGTCCTTGAGGGAGAAGTAGTGCACATTCCAGAATTTCTATAAAGTTGGGGCTTAGGGACAGTACAAACTTAATAAAATGGACTACAGAACTTGCCTCCAAGCTGTGATGCCAATTAATTTTTAAAAATTTATAAAATGCTTTACTGGGGCTGCGGTTGTGGCTCAGTGGTAGAGGGCTTGCCTCACATGTGTGAGGTACTGGGTTTGATTCTCGGCACTGCATACAAATAAATGAATAAAACAAAAGGTCCATCAACAACTAAAAAAAAAAAAAAAAAAGCTTTAGTGGTACTGGGAATTGAACCTAGGGACGCTTGATGACCGAGCTGCATCCACAGACCTTTTTTATTTTCTTATTGTGAGACAGGGTTTCATTAAGTTGGCCAAGTTGGCCTTGAACTTGTGATCTTCTTGCTTCAGCCTCCTGAGTAGCTGGGATTAGAAGAGTGTGTCAAAGTACCAGTACCCAGCTACAAGCACAGTTTTGACTAGCAGTTTTGTTTAGTTTTGAAAAATGATTCAGAGAAAGAGGAGATAATAAAGAATTTAAGTCTCCACCAGGCAACTCTGTGGAACTGCCATTGGTGAAAAGGAAGTAGATTATTTGAAAATTCCTATTCCCCACTGATATTCTTTATCCATCTGGGGTAACAGTTTTTTTCTCAGAGAAATCAGAAGAAGGCAACTAAATTTATACCAATTAAATTTACCTAAAATCAAACGCCTGAATTTCAGATTCTGATGTACTATTGATTTTTATTATATAACTAAAATGCATATCTTTCTGTTGAATAATTATCATAGGGCTTAGCTTTGCCTTTTATTTTTAGTCTTTTAAAGGGGTTAATATGGTTCTTTGGGGGCTGTGGATATAACTCAGTAGTAGAGAATTTGCCTACCGTGTGCAAGGCCCTGGGTTTAGTCCCCAGTACTCCCCAAAAATAAAGTTTTTTAGGATGAAATTTCATATATGTATATTTACTGCTCTCAATTCCATCCAAGCACCTACTAACTGAATAGCACACATTTTACTAACTCAGAATTTTCTCATTTTATTTAGACTTTATAAGAAGGTGGATCTAGGATCTTAAACCTAAACTAGTATATTTGAATTCCAGTGTCTCTACACTAGACTCATAATAAAATATATGTATTTTGTGACAAAATCCCATCAAAATTAGGTTTTTTTTAAAGCTGCTGTATTTGTATTTCCCCTAAGTTATAATATTTAAGCCCTATGCTGACAAAAGATTGGAAAACATTTAAGATTTTTGGTAATGCAACTCTGTTCTGACCATGTCAACCAAACAATTTGTCACTTCGGACACTCTAGTTATAATAAAACTAAGGAAATGAATCCATATCCTTAGGATCCCAAAAGTCAAAGATTACTTTAAACATGGTTTAGAACAATGACCTTGAAGGTAGAAATGATAGATAAGATAGATGAATCTTATCTCACACACATCACAAATACCAGGGCCAAACTGAGACAGGTTGATAGGTTAGCATCCTTTCAAAAAGATGGTAGAAAGGAAATGGTAGAAAGGCAGAACATTATGAAAAGCAGTATAGAGATTTCTCAGAACACCTGGAATAGGACCACCATTTGATCCAGTTATCCCACTCCTTGGTACATATCCAAAGGACCTAAAATCAGCATACTACAGTGTTGCAGCCACATCAATGTTTATAGCAGCTCAATTCAAAACAGCTAAGCCTAGAACCAACCTAGGTGCCCTTCAACAGATGAATGGATAAAGAAATTGTGGTATATATATACAATGGAATATTACTCAAGCTTAAAGAAGAATGAAAGTATGGCATTTGCTGGTGAATGGATGGAACTGGAGACTATCATGCTAAGTGAAATAAGATAGTCCCCAAAAAACAAAGGCCAAATGTTCTCTCTGATATGTGGATGCTAACACACAATAAGGGTGGGGGAAGGAAGAATGGAAGTTCATGCTGTCCATCCACAGCTACAATTTTTTTTTTTTTTAAAAGAGGAAGGAACAGAAGGGACTGGGGATGAGAATAGGAAAGACACTAGAATGAATCTGACATAATTTTCCTGTATACATATATGAATATACTACCAGTGAATATCCACATCAAGGACAACACAAGAATGGGATCCTAAGCTGGGCGCGGTGGCGCAAACCTGTAATCCCAGCACTTAGGGAGGCTGAGACAGGAGAATCACGAGTTCAAAGCCAGCCTAACGGCGAGGCGCTAAGCAACTCAGTGACACCCTGTCTCTACCTAAAACACAAAATAGGGCTGGGGATGTGGCTCAGTGGTCAAGTGCCTCTGAGTTCAATCTCCAGTACCAAAAAAAAAAAAAAAAAAGGAGATCCTGATTAGAATAAATCATACTCCATGTATGTATAATATGTTAGAATATACTCTACTGTTATCCTGTCATGTATATCTAAAAAGAACAAATGGGGGGAAAAAGGCAGAGCATTGGAAGGTACGATGAGTCTTACCTTGATTACTTTAGGCACTGCAGCTATGGCCTCAATCTTGCATAGCTCATCCAAACATAACTACTCTGAAGACCAGTTTTTCTGAAAATGCAGAAGGCCCTTACCCCAAGTTGCTCATCAGAATACTTCTCTAAATATTTCTATGAGAGATATTCTGGCAAACACAAATTTCCTTGTCTAGTTACACTTTTGGCAATGTTTTAATACTCAGTCACATTTTTGCACCCCTTAAAAGTTGACATTTAAGTTACCATCTGGCCCACTACTTAGTCTTTTTTCTATCCATACAATTCTTCCTTGGTTCTTACTGCCTTGTTCCAATGAAATAGTTTGCCTGCTGGGGAAGCCCAAGTATCCTAAGGTTTCCAGATTTAATCCCCCTCCTTTTCCAAATAGGAGGTATTTGAGAATATCAAGAAACAATGCCTGTGAAATGTCAGCCACCCCCAATTTCCTTAGTTCTGTCATTAAGTACTTGATAAGATTTAAGATTCATATTTACCTTTATCTGTTAAATCATTTCCAATTTTCTTCCTCTTGTGTTAGGAACTTTGAGGGAAAATATTCTGATCAGAAAGGAACTTTTAAAAGTTATCCATGGGGCTGGGATTGTGGCGCAGTGGTAGCGTGCTCGCCTAGCATGCGTGAGGCACTGGGTTCGATCCTCCGCACCACATAAAAATAAAATAAAGATATTCTGTTCACCTACAACTAAGAAAATAAAAAAATATTAAAAAAAGAGTTATCCAGAGTCAAAATAGACTCTGCTGTCATGTGTAACTAAAAAGAACAAATTTTAAAAAGTAGAAAAATACTGAAAATAAAAAATTACAGTGAGTAATAATTTCCATAAATTGCTAAATAAAAGTGTCAGTGGACTTGTCTGGACAACAGAGAATTGAAGTTTCCATCTGTATTAGTGTCTCATTGCTGCTGCAACAAAATACCACAAATTTAGTGTCTTGCAATAATATGTATTTATTACCTCAGCTTTTTGGAGGTCAGAATTTGGTAATGGGTCTAAATGAGTTAAAATAAAAATTTTGGCAGGGGTGCATTCCACTTGGAGACTCTAGGGGAATATCCATTTCATTTTCTCATTCATGGAGGCTGCCAGCCTTGCTTGACCCATGGTCCTTTCCTCCACCTTCAAAGTCAGCAACAACTGACCTAGTTTTTCTCCCATCACTCAGACACTGGCTCTTTTGCCTCCTTCCTCCACATTTAAATATCCTTGTAATTTCATTGAAGCCATCTAGATAATCCTGGCTGATCTACTCACCTTCAAATCAGCTCATTAGCCACCTTAGTTCCATCGGTTGCACTGATTCCCCTTTGCCATATAACATATTCAAAGATTCCAGGGATTAAGATTTTGAGGTTGTTATTCTGCCTACCATATCATCCTGCTCATCTAAATATTACAAAGCTTGGCAAATATTTTCTTTTCAGTATTTACTCCTGACTCCCTACTCACTAAAGTTCTTAACTTATTTTCAAAGAATTCCACAGTAGGTGGTGTTACTGCTTACAAGAGAATTAGTGGTTGACAAAAAGGCAAATGGACAGGAATCATCCAGTTGCTCTGAGTTCACTGAAACACTCCAGGGAGGAGATTAAATATGACAGGCAAGAAGATTAGAAGCAAACAACATTGTCTATTATGACTCATTCTATTGCTAGATAGAAATTGCGGAAACTATTATATTAATTAATTTAGCTGGATAAGGTGGTGCACACCTGTAATTCCAGCTACTTGGGAGACTGAAGCTGGAGGATTGCAAGTTCAAGGGCACTCAGCAATTTAGCAAGACCTTGTTTCAAAATAAAATTTAAAAGGGCTAGGGATACATCTCAGTGGTAGAGTGCTTGTCTAGCATGTGCAAGGTGCTGGATTCTGTTCACAGCACCACCAAGATGACAACAACAACAGTAAAAACAAACAAACAAACAAAATCTTACCCACTAGCTGGGTGCAATGGTGCACATCTGTAATCCCAGCACTTTGGGAGGCTGAGACAGGAGAATCGCAAGTTCAAAGCCAGCCTCAGCAAAAAAGCAAGGCGTTAAGCAACTCAATGAGACCCTGTCTTTAAAAAAACACAAAATAGGGCTCAGTGATCAAGTACCCCTGAGTTCAATCCCCTATACCAAAAAAACAAAAACAAAAACAAAAACAACAACAAACTTACCCACTAACAGAAAATATATGAAAAGTAAAGTCAGCCTAAATTTCTACTGTTAGGACTTCATAGCAGTCCTAAATGATCTTGGATCCTGTCAAATCCTGCCTCCCACAGATGATCACCAAAGAAGCCTGCTGATAAAACAAAACAAAACCTTGTTTAAAACATTCTAACTGAAGTAAATAATTTTATCGCTTATTGCATGATAGTGACTGTCATTCTGAGGTGGGTTTTTTGTTTTGTTTTGTTTTGTTTTTTGATACAGGGGATTAAATTTAGACGTACTTAAGGATTGAATCACATCCCCAGACCTTTTTTTTTTTGGGCACCAGGGGTTGTACTCAGGGGTACTCTACCACTCAGCCACACCCCCAGCTCTATTTTGTATTTTATTTAGAGACAGGGTCTCACTGAGTTGCTTAGCACCTCGCCATTGCTAAGGCTGGCTTTGAACTCGAGATTCTTCTGTCTCAGCCTCCCTAAGTGCTGGGATTACAGACATATGCCACCGTGCCCGGCTCCCCAGACCTTTTTATTTTTAGAGAGAGCATCTCATTAAGTTGCTGAAGTTGGCTTTGAACTTGGGATCCTCCCACCTCAGCCTCCCGGGTTGCTGGGATTACAGGCATAGGCCACCATGCCCAGCAAAATGTTACTAATTTAAAAACTTGCAATGAAAAAAAAAACAGTTCTACTTTACTCCAAGTTAGTCCCCCTGTGGACATTGTTGGTGCCCTGCTCAAATTCCTTCCTCCTTTTCACCAACTGTCTACCCCCAGCTTCCGTGTGCTTTTCTGATATCTGTAGCTAAAAAGAGATTATCATTTGGTGATGGAGCTGACTAACCCATAGGGAAACAAGAAATGCTCAAGTCAACATTATTCTCAGGACAGGCAGTGAATGACAACTGACAAGTATAAGATTATAAAAGCTCACCCACTTGCCTTCAGGTAGAGGGAACTCTGGAGTGTCAATTACAGACTGCATGCGATTTCACTTGAAATCGCTTTCTTGCTTGGCTTATGTTTCCTATTGTGCTTATTCCACTTCCTTACTAGTTTCTTCTAGGATCATATCCTTTCAAAATCACTCAATCTAGGCTGGACACAGTGGCGCTTGCTTGTAATCCCTGTTTGGAAGGCTCAGGCAGGGCGATCGCAAGTTCAAAGCCAACCTCAGCAATTTAGTGAGGCCCTAAGTAACTTAGTGAGACTCTGCCATAAAAATAAAAAGGGGGCTGGGATTGTGGCTCAGCGGTAGAGCGCTTGCCTCGCAGGCGTGAGGCCCTGGTTTCGATCCTCAGCACCACATACAAAGCAATAAAATAAAGACATTGTGTCCATCTACAACTAAGAAAAAAAAATTTTTAAAAATAAAATAAAATAAAATAAAAATAAAAAGGGCTGGGGATGTGGCTTAGTAGTTAAGCACCCTGGGTTCAATCCCTGGTACCAAACAAAAAACAAAAAAATAAATCGCTCAATCTGGGCATAGTAGCACATAATCCTAGCTAGTTGAGAGAGAGGAGGATCTCAAATTCAGGGCTAGACTTGGCAATTTAGTGAGACTCTGTCTCAAAATAAAATAAAAAGGGCTGTGAATGTAATTCAGTGGTAGAGCACCCTTGGGTTCAATCACCAACACCACTAAATAAATAAATGTTACTTGAACTCAAATCCTTGGTTTGGGGTCTCCTTCTAAGAGAACGTGATTTACATTTATCCCCTAAAATTTTATCATCTGGGCTGGATGTGTAGCCCAGTGATAGAACACTTGCTTATCATACACAAGGCTGGGTTCAATCCCCAGCACAGGAAAAAAAAAAAAAAAAGGGTGTGTTCACTAAAATTCTATCAACTGAAATCTAATTGTAAAGATTTAGTCATGTCACCCCTCTACAGCACCCTTCATTAGGTCCTCCTTACCTATATGATATGTTCATGTGGCATTTGAGGATGGCCACTGCTCTTTGCCTACCTCTCCCTCCCATCTCGTCAATCCCGGCTTCCTTCTCTGCGGTACAGTGGCGTCAACTAACTTTGTTCTACCCATGGAAGTTCTAGCAGCCCTGCAGCCTCCAACAAGTCCTCCAGATGGGTTGAGGTTTCTGTTTTGTACTTTTCCAATAATCTCTCCAAGCCCTCCCATTGCCCTGACCACATTATATTACAACTCTCTTTTCATTTGTCACCCCAACTAGGCAGTAAGGTCCTTAAAAGCAGAGGCCATGTCTTCATCATTTTGAAGTTCTTGTTAGCTAGCACAATACCTAACACATTGAGGTCTGTTATAAACATGTTTTTGAATGAATTCACAAGCCATTTTTTTTTTCATGCAGAGTAACCAGAGGTGAGTAGGTAATTATAGCAGTACGCACTTTAATTTTATCTCTTGGAAACTAGAAATAGACTCAAAATAATAAAAACGACAAAAACTTTCAAAACATTTATGCTCTGGCAGTCACACATTAACTGCAGCGTTTAAAGTGATAAGGCACTGGTATCAGGGTTTCATCCTACAGTATCTATCTTAGGCTTTTTTCGCTCAAAAACTTTTTACTCCAACTCAGATGATAGCTGGCTGGTGAGACCCATTATGTAACCCTTATTGTTGTTGTTTTATTTTTTTAAATGATTTTGTTTATAAAAAAAATTTTTTTTTAACTTTGTGGTTTTTGTGGATTCCGCCGGACTGCTCCCTGACCTACCTCCTGGGTTAGGAACACAGCCTACTAGTTCCACAGCCACTACTCACCACCATCCTCATTTCTTAGCTGGGTTGGCATAAGTGAAAATGCCACAGGAAAAACAAGAGAGGGAGCTAAATTAAGTTTGCTTGGTTTCATCCTGCCAGAAACTATCTGTGAGAATAATTCAACATCCATCAAATGTGAAAATGTCAAAATTAGGAAAAAAAAGAAAAGTATTGGTGACTTTGAAGGAAGAATCACATCCCCATGAATTGGAGAAGAGTGTTAACACATTCAGAAAGCTGGCTGCAGGATTAGTGGCGTGCAGATCCAGGGTCACCGTGAGGTGAAAGGTCAGAGCAAACGTGGTCCAGAGACACTTGGTTTTGCAAGGGAGGGCTTTTCTTTATCTGCAAATGGTTCACATCTGGAAGACATTGAGCATGATGCTACACTAAAGCCCTCAGAATCGCATCTGCAAGGGTCCTTTCCTGTCTCCTTTCTTAAATTATAGTTTACCTGCTACTCACTCCCATCCCCTTTTGCCTGTTCAAGGACATTGTTCTAGACATTATGCCTGAATCATCATCACCAGTTTTTCCTTTCCTTTGGGTCATTACCAGCAGCATAAACCCTTTTCATTTCTCCCATGTCTCCCAAATCCTTTCTTTATTTCCCTTTCTCTGTGGACCATGTCATTTCACCCCTCCATTTTTGTTTTTCAATATGGGGATTGAACCCAGGTTCTTATGAATGCTAGGCAGGTGCTCCTCCCGCCCTCCACTTTATTGAGACAGGGTCTTGTTAAATTGCCCAGGCTGGCCTTGACTTTACTATCCTCCTGTCTCAGCCTCCTGAGTAGCTGGGATTACAGGCATGCCTTGTATAACTAAATTCTTTTAAAAACTCTTCTATACTGCTGACTATAATTACTTTCCTCACCTTCTCAGTTTGTCCTTCTTCAGTCAGGCTTCTGCCCCTGTTACTTTGTTAAAATTGTTCTTGTCAAGATTACTATTGACCATCCGCTAATCAGGCCCAGTGGTTAGTTCTGAGTTCTCAGTTCACTTGATTAATGAATAACATTAACACATTTGTTCACTCTTTCTCTGAAAATAATTCCCCCCTTCCAACATGGCTTTTAGGAAAATGCACTCTCTGATTTTCTTCCTAGATAACTGGTCCTTCCTTCTCAGTCTCTGGGCTGGTTGCTCTTTACCTTCTTGGCTTCTTGACATTGGAACCCCTGGCTTAGTCTTAGGATTCTTTTCTTTCTTCCATCTACTCTATTTTCTTGGTGAACTGGTAGCTTTAAAACTTTTTATATGCTAATAAAGTCCAAATTTATATTCCAATCCCAAACTCTCCCCTGAACTCTAGATTCTTACCTGTCTACTCATTACTTCTCCTTGGATGCCTAACATGTCTCAAAGCTGGCACTTCCCCAGGTGTATCTCTGGCCTTTCTCCTGAAGTCCTCTCCCTGAAGTCTTGCCTCAACTCAAGGCTGTTCTCACAGTTGCCCGGGCTTATCTAACGTCTTGGACTCTCACTCAACTCCCGTCTTTTACTGATTCCACATATAGACCATGAGCAAAGCCTGTTGGCCCTACCTTCAAGATCTATCCAAATCTGACCACTTCTCACTGTCTCCATTGATACCATTATGGTCTATTTAAATCACTAAAATCTTTCTTGGGTTGTTGTAGTAACTACTTGATTGGGCTCCCTGCTTCTACTTGATTTACTCTTTAACATTTATATAAAGAATATATTTGATCACCTTTCTTGAGATGTAGTTTAGGTACAATTCCATGTATTCTCTCTAAGGGTGCATTTTGTTTGTTTGTTTTTTGATTCTGGGTTTAAACTCAGGGGTGCTTAGCCACTGAGCCACAACCACAGTTTATTTTTATTTTTTAATTTTGAGACAGGGCCTCACTAGGTTGCTGAAGCTGGCTTTGAACTTGTGATACTCCTGCCTTAGGCCTCCCGAACCACTGGGATTACAGGCGTGTGCCATCATGCCCAGCCTAAACATGCATTTTTCGATGAATGTGACAAATTCATGCACATGTAACTACTACCTCTATGTTCTGTGTTCAATCAGAACATAGAACAGAACAGAGCTACGGCGGGTAGATCAGTGGTAGAGTGCAGTACCTGAGGCCCTGGGTTCAATCCCCAGCTCCAATAAAAATAAAAATGAAAAGAACACTTCCATCATGTCAAAAAGTTTACTTTTGCCCCTTCCTTTGAGTAAATTATTACCCTATTCCTGGCTTCAGGCAACAACTGATGTACTTTTTAACAACTGGGGTGGGAGTTAGAGAAAGAACAACATGTTTTCTTTTTATGGGAAAGATCCAGTTGAGAAGAAAAATAGATGATGCACATCACAACACATTATACTGTATTTGCCTTTTCTAGAAGTTCATATAAATGGAATCATCACAGAATGTATTGTTTTGTGTCTGGTGTTTTTGAGACTCAACCATGCTGTTGCATGAATCAATTCACACCTTTTTGTTTATGAGTAATATTCAATTTAAAGGATAGTATTACCATGACTTGCTTATTAATTTACCAGTTGATGGTAATTTGGGTTATTTCCAAACTGGGACATTTTTTTTTGGTACTGGGGATTGAACCCAGGAGTGCTTTGCCACTGAGCTACATCCCCAGCTCTTTTTATTTTTTCTTCTCAGATGAGGTCTCACTGAGTTGTTTAGAATCTCACTAAGTTGATGAAGCTGGTCTCAAACTTGCAATCCTCCTGACTCAGACTCTTAGGTCTACACCATTGTGTCAGGCCAAATTGGGATATGTATGAATAAAGATGAGTAAATATAAAACATTTTATGAAATCTTTGCCTAGATATGTTTTCATTTCTTTTAGATAAATACCAAGAATTACTGGGTCATATGGTAATTATATGTTTAACTTCATAAGAAACTGCTAAACTGGTTTCTAGTGGTTGTACCATTTTACATTCCCACCAGCAATGTATGAGATTTCTTTTCCTTCCTTCCTTCCTTTCTACCTACCTTCCTTCCTTCTTTCCTTCCTTCCTTCCTTCCTTCCTTCCTTCCTTCTTTTCTTTTCTTCTCCCTCTCTCCCTCCCTCCCTCCCTCTCTCTCTCTCCCTCTCTTCCTTCCTTCCTTCCTTCCTTCCTTCCTTTCTTTCTTTCTTTCTTTCTTTCTTTCTTTCTTTCTTTCTTTCTTTCTCTCTTTCTTTCTTCTTTCTTTCTTTTCTCTTTTCTTTTGGTCCTAGGAATTGAACCCAGGGGTGCTTAACTACTGACCACATTCCTAGCCCTTTGTTAATATTTTATTTAGACAGGGTCTCGCTAAGTTGCTTAAGGCCTCAGTTGCTAAAGCTGGATTTGAACTTGCAATTCTCCTGCCTCGGCCTCCCAAGCCGCTGGGATTATATGCGTGCACCACAGTGCTGGGCTGTATGAGATTTCTGTTTGCTCTACATTCTTGGTATCGCTTGATATTTTCAGTCTTTAATTTTAGCTATTCTAGTGGGTATGTAGTGGTTATATCATAGTGGTTTAATTTGCATTTCCCTATGACTAATGATGCTAACAGTCTTTTCATGTGCTTATCAGTCACCCATGTATCTTCCTTGGTAAAAATACCAATTCAAATCACTTTCCCAGGGGCTGGGGTTGTGGCTCAGTGGTAGAGCACTTGCCTAGCACCTATAAGGCACTGGGTTCGATCCTCAGCACCACATAAAAATAGACAAATAATATATATATATGAATGAAATCACTTGCCCTTGTTTTCAACTGGGTTATTGTT
Organism: Geosciurus inauris; assembly: GCA_004024805.1. Classification (NCBI taxonomy): domain Eukaryota; kingdom Metazoa; phylum Chordata; class Mammalia; order Rodentia; family Sciuridae; genus Geosciurus; species Geosciurus inauris. Next base: position 16,020 of record PVHX01016311.1, read on the forward strand.
TTCTTGTTCAGTTGTAAGAGTTCTTTATATATTCTAGTGGCAAATCTTTTGTCAGATATTTTTACTACAAATGTTTTCAACCAGTACAATGAATATTTTTTGTTTTCTTAATGTGTCTTCTGAAGAGCACACATTTAAAAATATTTGATAAAGTCCAACTTAGAAATTTTTCTTTTATTGTTTGAATTTTTGTGTCTTAATAAATCTTTGCTTATCTCAAGGTGTGAAGGTTTTTTTCTATAAAATAATGTTACTTTGCTTATTTCATTGTCTTTCATAAACAAACAAACAACAAAAAAAACTAGAGAATAAACTGACTGGTTCTGTTCACACTTTCTAACTTCTAGCTTAACTAGATTTTGATTTTTTAGCTTGCTGGTAAGTTTTGCTAGAGAGACAATATAGCAGAGTGGTCAAGGGCAAAGACTTGCAAAACAGGCAAACCTGGAACTGAAATCCCTGGCCTGACTGAGTGGTCTTGACTGGGTAAGTCACTTAACTCTCTGAGCTTCTTTCCTCATAATCAAAGTGAAAACAGTGATGATTTCATGAGAGAATACACACAAAACGTCTGGTCTGATCCTGGGTGCACATATAGGGTTTAATAAATTTTAGATTCCATTATTATTGTTACTATTATGAAAATGATGGTGTTAAATGTGCAGCTGCTAATGCCAGTTTAGCCAACAGAATATGGTGAATAATATTTATAAAATAGAAGTTAAGAGTATTGCTATGATTATTATTAAATTATTATAGGAGCACTTCCCAAATAGTAATGAGTCACACATTTCACAGTTGGTGGTATGTTTTCCTAACAAAAATTTGGGGGTGTTTGTAATTTGTTAGAGCCATATGTCAACAAATTCCTTCCAAACTTCTAAGAATAGAATAACCTCAAATTATTTTTACCACAAAAGGACTATCTAAAAAATGTCTTGGCTGCTGCTAACTCTGCTTCAGAAAGTCAGGTCTGGAAAAGTCTCTGTATGTTTAAGGTGTTTGTAGCAATTGCTTGTTTTTTCTTGTCTTGGACCATGTCAATCACTCATCAGTCACATGCTTGGTCTTTGGAAAGAATATAGATTTATCTGATAAACTTCCTTTCCACTCACAGAAGTTTTGTAATTTCTGGTTCAGAGCACCTTCCGGCATGTTAGCAACATAACTAAGTCTCCTACATTATTTGTATGTCATGTATAATTAAGTTAGCTTTTCAGGTTTACAATCCTGGACCAAATATTGAATAAGCAACTCCAGGCTCCAACATTGGTTGCATTTAAGAAATAAATATTTGAAACTAGCCACTCCAAAAGGGCAACTCTGGTTCCTTCTGATAATTGCTAAGCCCTATGCACAAAAGTCTTATTATATATTCTGTGGTGCCTTCCCTGGAGGATATAAACACAGTAAGGTAGAATTTGATGTCAGTAGGTTGTGATGACTGAGGGACTTTTGCTATCTGGATGATTTTAAACCTGCATTGCTTAGTGCTCATCCTCCAGTGAGACATTCTGAAAGTACAAAATGACTCACTTCTAACTCTCACTGATCTATCGGCTTCAATTCAAACCACACAAGATATGTACAGTTTGGTTTTGACTATCTGTCATATAGTTGGGTAGGGTTTAGCAGATGTTTGTATGCTTCCTTACCCCTGAACTAAAATTCTACCTCTCCTCGTTTGCTCAGGAGAATATTTCTTTTTCAGAGATAGGATAGCTGGGTTTCAATGTGACCAAATTATTCAGCTTTCTGGTCATACTTCAAGTGACACAGCATGTCTCGGGTGTCCGTGTGCAGCTGCTTTCTGTTTCACTAGTTCTTCTGGGTTTTGTAAGAGGTTGTTCCCAAGGATACCTGGCCAAGGCACAGTTGTATGGTGTGAAGACCTCAGACAAAGGAAGCAGGCATGTTCTGGCCCAACAGATCCCATGCTTTCTAAGCATGGACATGATGGGTGTTGGGATATTGCCAGAGCCTGTGTCCTAGCTGAATTAAAGCTTAATTCCATCGGTTCATTCTATAACAGATGAATGAATGGATACCCTTGAGAAAGTATATCTCTATATCTTTTTTAAATTGTTATTTATTTGTTGTTGTTTTTTGTTTGATTGTTTTGGTGATGCTGGAGATCAAACCCAGGGCCTCATGCATGCTAGGCAAGTGGTATTCCACCATTGGGCTACACTCCCAGGCCCAGTTTTACCTATTTAATGTGAATAGGTTCCTGATTATTTTCTGTGATCTGATATCTATAGGAGAGGAGATGGAAGGAAGCAGAACCAGATAGAAAATAAAAACACTGGGGATGTGAGGAAGGATAGAGGAGGGCAATGTTGAAGGATAGGAAAGGAAGGAAGAGTACCACTCCCCAAATCTTCATATTCCCCCGTTTTTCTGAGTGATCATGGAAATGAGATGCAGAGGTCTTTATGGTTATTGAGCACATAGCCTAAACTGGTGGTTCTCAATCTCTACTGTATGATTGTATCACCTAGAAGGTTCTAAAACTACCTAACCATAGGACTTACTCCTTATCTCTAGCCAGGCTGAGGTAATGGATCTGAAGTGGGGCCAAGAGTTCAGTTGTTGTTGTTGTTGTTTGTAGGGAAGGAAAGGTTTATTTGAGGGTTCACGGTTTCAGAGGTCTTAGTCCAGAGAAGGCTGGCTCCATTCCTCCAGGCTCAAGGTGAGGCTGAACATCATTGTGGGAGAGTGTGGCAGAAGGAATGCAGCTCACATCATGGTGATGCAGAAGCAGAGAGCAAGAGTTCAGTATTTTTATAAACTCTCTCATTGTTTCTCAAACATGACCAGGATCAAGAACCCAAGCCTACAGGAAGCTCAAGGAGTCCCCAAGAGTGGGGATCCCCACTTTGGTATCTTGTCTTAGGGAGCCTGGGGAAGTCCTAAGGACTGTTCAGCAATAGAAGAAATCCCCACTCTATCTTGTGGGAAGAGGAGAAGAAAGATGGGCCGGTCTTCACCCTGGAAACTCCCTGGCCCTCAGGCCTCTCCCAAGTCTCTCCCTGAAGGCCTTGGCACAGAAGGCCTTCCTAAGGGGGTGTGGGCTGCTTGCTGTTCATGCCCATTTTTTCCACATTCTTTCAGACTAAATTCCTTTGGAGATATTTACAATTAACCTTTTCTCAAGTTAGATTTCAGACAAGTTGGTACGGTTGTAACATGATTTTCCGGTTTGGCATGGCTTGAGACCTATTTCCCCAGAAGCAAGAAGAGCGTATGGGTTTTATAGTACATTTCTTAAGCATAATCATAATGCAATTTACAACTACCCTAGGTGTGGACAAAATATGTTGTAATATAATCCAGTTTAAAATCAGATTACTTACTCTGAGCTTCTAGATTAGAACTAAAAGAAGAAAAAAAAACCCCTAATCTCTTTCAAGATCTTGGTAAGTGTGATAATGGAACAATTAGAAAACGATTCTGGCATAGTGGAAAACCACTTAGTCTCAGTTTTCTCATCTGAGAAATGGGACTACAAATACCTGCCTTTCCTGTCAAAGATTTGTTTATGAAGATTAAGTTGGATGATTTAGGTGAGTGCACTTTAGAAACTACAAATTATTTTTCAGAGATAAAATACTTTTATGGTTCAGTTGAAATGTTTTTAATTTTGAATTGATTGCATTGGAAATGAATCACCTTATTTAGTTCCCAATGTCAAAACGGTATGAAAAATGAAAATGTCTATATAGTTTATCTAATATCAATCTATATTTACTAAAATGATCTTGTTTTGGTAGAGATTTTAAAATGAAAAAATAAAAACTTTTAAGAGGTTTTGGCCATTTAATCTAATTTTATCTTTACAATCACTTAATAGTAAAAACCTCAACTTCAGGACTTTTTTTTTTTCTTTTTACCATATGTTTTGTCTCATTTCTTTTAGATCAAACCACTTCCACCCCTTAAGCCTCCAGGGTTTTTTCTTTAAATAAATCCCAGACTTTTAATCATTTCATTCATAAGTACTGTAATATCTAAACATTTTGAAATAAAATGGTCATAGTTTTAACAATACAAATGTGGAGATGGAGGTTTCCTGGCACCTTGTCTAAAGTCCCATGGCTTATTAGTAAAACTGGGACTTGAAGCATGCTTTTTAGACTTAATTAGAAACAAACAATGCTTTTTAAGACACTCATTAAAAATGTACTTCGCTTCATGAGTAAATATGTCTTATTAACAAAACATACCAAGTATGTATTTGTTCTTATGGATTAAGTAATAAATAAGTTGTCAAAGAAGTAGATGGGATTTAATATGTTGTCCAACCCCCTCATTTAAATGAAGAAGTTGAAATCCACAGAGATTCAGTCTGGGTACCCAGAAAAGTCTAGAATTTCACAGAGAGATTTGAAATGAGTTCACATTTTGTAGAGATGAGGCAAAATATTTCAATGGATAGAATAATTAAGAATTTGTTTTAAAAGAATTGAGAATATAAATGAATTTTTGTGTGTGTGCAGTACTGGAGATTGAACCCTGGGGTGCTTTACCACTGAACTATATCCCCAGCCCTTTATAGTTTTTATTTTAAGACAGGGCACCCTAAATTGCTGAGGCTGGCCTTGAACTTACAACCTTATGCCTCAACCTCCCAAGATGCTGGGATTATAGGTATGTGGCACCATGCCCACCTGCACACTTTCTCAGTATTTTGCCATGATGATACTAATAGTGAGGATTTTATGTGTAACAAAGGGATGACAATATGAGTGGTCTGTGTAGGTGAAATTCATCTTGGAGTCACTCAGGTAGGACATGATCTCCATGGAGCAATGATTTATGGGCTGAAACAGACATAGCAAAATGGAGAATCATATGGAAAACACTTTAGATTCAAAAGATTGGGCTGCAGAAAGGAAGTTAATACTGAGGAAAAACAAACTAAACAGTTTTTAATTCAATAATTTTGTGTGGAAGCCAGGCGTGTGCATGTTTGTATCTAGTCACAGGCAGTGTCAGTCAAATTAGCATAAATTTTAGTTGTAGAGCTCAAGGTCATATAGGCTAGTGTCAGACATGAAAACAATAGTCAAGAGAGTTATGATGAGCCAGAGAGGTGGTGGATACCTGTAGATACTCAGGAGGCTGCTACTGGAAGATTTCAAGTTGGAGGCCAGCCTGGTCAACTAAATGAGATCCTGTCTCAAAAAACATAAATTAAAAAGACTGGGGATGTGATTCAGTGTTAGAATGCCCCTGGGTTCAATCCCCAATATGAAACACACACACACACACACACACACACACACACACACACACACACACGTTATGATGGGGGGACAAGTTTGATGGAGTACCAAGGAAAGCTTCCAGGAGGTTGTTATTATGCCAGGGTTCTTCTGAACACTGGGGTCTTTTGGCCTCAATATTGGCTCAGTTACTACATTGGTTAGGTTTTGTTCCTTGGGTAGAAATGTAGGCATGAAAGACTTTGCTTAAAGTGGTAGCGCTTAATCATGGAGTACTAAACAAATAAAAAACAAACAAACAAAAAAAACAAACAAAACAAAAAACCACTGATGATTGGGCCATACTCCCAGAGATTCTGATGTAATTAGAATGAGGCGGAGCCTAGGAGGTGGTATAATTTCACACACTCCTGGTGATTCTGAGCTGTAAGTAGGGTCGAGAAGCGCTGATGTAGCTGGTGTGGGGCCTTCATAACCGGAGCTCTCCTGGGAGATGGGGAACTGTCTTCAATACCAGAGTCATCCATGTCACTACCATAGCACTAGTGGCGATGTCACCCTTTCTGGGAGGATGCAGGGTTGGTTGGAGGGGGCCTCATTAAGCCCCTTGTGTCCTCTCATTAAGTTGACTGCCCTTCAGTAGAGTTCGAGTTCAACTGTATGTCATACCTCTGTATGTCATCAGAACTCTCTTCATTAGGGACCTGGATATTCTCTGAAACCAGAGGAGAAAATTATTTTTAGGTGAGATTTTTATTTTATTTTTTGGTACAAGGGATTGAACCCAGGGTGCTTAACCACTGAGCTACATCCTCAGCCCTTTTCATATTTTTATTTTGAGACAGGATCTTGTTTAGTTGCTTAGGGTCTCACTTAGTTGCTGATCCTCCTGCCTCAGGTGCCCCAGTCACTAGGATTGCAGGCATATGCCACCGTGCCCAGCTAGGTGAGATCTTAATAGAAGATGTCTCAGGTTGATTTCCATTTTGTGTCTGGCCTAGATTTAAAAAACAGGAATTAGTTACCATGTAATTTTGTATTGCTTGAGAAGAACTGGGTATGCATGCCAGGAAGTCACTGGGTGCCAAACAGGCTGTCTTCTCAGGACACACGGTCTCATCCTCTCACTTGTGGCTCACTGTGGCTGGATGTACACAGCAAACACTGTGCCCATTTTAAAATGAGGATTATAATGCAGTTGATTTCCATGAATTTGTAAAAATGAATAATATGTGTAATCACTTTTTACCTGTAAACAGAAAATGAGTTTCTTCATTTCCTATAACAAGATGTGTTTCTTATCAGGACAATTATGTTATAAGAGACAACTTATATTAGTCAATTGCTTTTCCCTTTAATCCATGTGTTTAAATACTTTTCTCTATTATTGCATTCAAAAAGCACTACATGGGGGCTGGACTGTGGCTCAGTGGTAGAGTGCTTGCCTTGCATGCATGAGGCACTGGGTTCGATCCTCAGCACCACATACAAAATACATAAATAAAATAAAGGTTTTAAAAAATCTTATAAAAAAAGAGCACTACATGGTCTGGGGATGTAGTTTAGCATGCATAAGATTTGAACCACAACACCAGGGTTTAAAAAAAATAAGAAAGAAAAAGAAAGCACCACATGCTTCATCAAGAAAGCTTATATAACCTAGAAAACCAAAATTAAAAAGAAAAGGTACACTTACTACTCAGATAATCACATTTGCCATTTGGGTTGTCTTTCCAGTTTTGAGGTGCAGAGAGTACTGGGGATCAAACCCAAGGGTGCTCTATCACTGAGAGTTTTGTTTGTTTTTTATTTTGAGAGAGGGTCTGGCTAGGTTGCCTGGGCCGGCCTCAAATTTGGTATCCTCCTCCCTCAGCTTCCTAAGTCACTGGGATTAAAGGTAGGTGTAATTTTTTTTTTTTTTCAGGTGAAACACTTTCATGCTGGAAAGGGCAAGTGACAAGAACAAAACCAGGCTCATCCTTAAAGGGAACTACAGTAGTTAAAAGATTCTAGTAAGGGAGCCGGGCGTAGTGGCACATGCCTGTAATCCCAGCAGCTCAGGAGGCTGAGGCAGGAGGATCGTTAGTTCAAAGCGAACCTCAGCAATGGCAAGGTGCTGAGCAACTCAGTGTGAGACCCTGTCTCTAAATAAAACACGAAATAGGATTGCGGATGTGGCTCAGTGGCCAAGTGCCCCTGAGTTCAATCTCTAGTACCAAAAAAAAAAAAAAAAAAAAAAAGATTCTAGCAAGGGAAATTAATAAGAGATTGATTCAAAAGCAAACTTCTAAGAGGGAGCCTGGTAATCAAACTTGGATACCATGAGAGAAAGATCTGAGGCTGAATAACTGGGCCCACGTCAGGAGTTTAAGAAGATTTGATTTCTCCAATTAGATTTGGTTCTGGAAGCTGGGTACAGGTGAAATTCCCCATCTTCAAGAGGAAGAGGAGGGAGGGCTACAGAGGTTAAGAAACAAGTTGGATCAAGCAAGCACCTTCATCCTTAGCGTTTCTTGGGCAGTAGCTCTAAAACTATCCCTCCTCCTATTCACCTCAAGCAAATGTGTCCTGGTCATCTTCTCTGAGATTTCTCCCTCCAGAGAATCTGAGACTGCTGCCAGATGAGTCTCCTTAAACTGCTTTTTTTTTTTTTTAAAGAGACAGGGTCTCATGTTGCCCAAGCTGGCCCCAATTGACTAATAAGGCCAGTTCCAAACTTCTCTCCCTGTTTCTCACAGTGCTCTATAATCTAACACATGCATTCATGCCATTTGGTTTTCAGCTCTTGCTCTCGAACTGTTCCCATCCAATCAGGCAGATTTGCTAATTGTTCTAAAATGCATTATTCTCTTTACCTTGGTCCTACCCTGGTCCCCACACTATCATCTTACCTGGAATGATCTGTCTTCTCCCCTCTATTGCCTCCTTCCAGGCCTGGATCTAGACACACCTCCTTTCCAATATGTCCCTGGGTTCTTCCAGGCTGCATTGATTTGTTTGCTGAGACCACCACATCAGTCATAGTTTACCATTATTTATTTACTACCTTGATTTAGTCGCTTTTATTTTTGTCAGCTGTTTCTTCTGAATTGTAAGCTTGTTGAGAATGAAATCTATAACTTGTTCTTTTCTCATCTGGTATGTAGGGCTGGATTTGTAGAAAGACATTGAGAAATACTCAGCTTAATGGGCAGAATATTAATATTATATGTAGAAAAATTTAATATTCAAAGTTCTGTTACAGTATATTTATTTCAATATTTTTTTAAAAAACATGCTTTTCTTTCTCTACTCACTGAAATAGTTTCCCTGTGTATATAACTCAAAGTTGCATCAATAAAAAAATGAGGAAAGCCTAAAGTTTATAGATCTCAAACATTTTGCCTCTTTTTCTCACACTTATCAATGGCATAAAAAAAGAGTAATTCAGTATAGATTTGAGTTTATCATATCCATAATGACTATATGAGCTCAAGGATAAGACAGTAACAGTCTTTTTTTTTTTTTTTTTGGTTTGGTACTAGAGATTGAACCCAACAGAGGTGCTTTGCCACTGAGCCACATCCCCAGTACCTTTTGTTTTTTTTTATTTTGAAACAGAGTCTTGCTAAGTTGCTGAGACTGGCCTCAAACTTGTGATCCTCCTGCCTCAGTCTCTCAAGTCACTGGGATTACAGGTGTGCCAGTGGCCCAAACAGAGTCTTTTCTAAAGGTTATTTAGCTGATATAATTTCATCTCTATTCACCTTCAACAGTAATACTGAAATTTTGTATTTAGGAAAAACAGAATATTTGCAAATTCATGTTTAAAGAACATGTACAGACATCTGTAAATAACTATAAAAGTAAATAAATAGAATCATCAGTTGAACCATAAAAATTACATCATCTAGGTGTTATTTCTTTGTGAAACACAGAGATATTTATTTATTTGAAATTTTTGTTATTGTTTGTTAGTTGTAAGATTAATAAATGTTTTAGGAAAATATTAAAGTCTTGAGGCTGAGGATGTAGTTCATTGGTAGAGTACCTGCTTAGCATGCACAAGGCCCTCGGTTTGATCCTCAACATCAGATCCCCACAAAAAAATGAAAAATAAAAAATAAAAAAGCAAAGGAGAAAGAAAGAAAAAGAAAACACAACAGCATATGTTACGGACTGTATTATGTCCCACTAAATCCATACGTTAAATACCCAAACCCAGTACCTCATTAAAGGAATGTATTAAAGATGAAGTCTTTAAAGAGGTGATTAAGTTAAAGAGAGGTCATATGGGTGGACCCCAAGCCAATCCAAATAGAACCCTCATAAGAAGAGGCAATTAGGATGTGGATAACACATAGAATAAGGAATGACCTGGTGAGGACACACACAGAAGGCTGCCATCTGCAAGCCAGAGAGAAGCCTTAGCAGAACCCAAACCCCCACACACTCTGATCTTGGGCTACTCAGCTCCAGAATTGTGAGATAAACTTTAGTTGTTTAAGCCACTCTGGTTTAACGCCAATCTGTGATATTTTGTTATGGCAGCCCTAGCAATCTAATATACTATACAAATAACAATCCCACTAGTCCTTACGGACAGACAGACAGGTGTTAGCTTGATTCACAGCATTCCATTGTCTTTAACCCTTTAGATAGTGATTTAGGTAGATTTTTGTCTTTTTGTTACTATTAACACTGTATGAGGACATATTTACTTTTGTACATACATCTGTGTGTACTCAGCAGATTAAGAAACAGTTTAAGTGTTTTTCTTCTGATTATTCATTGAAAGCAGGGCTGGGGGTATAACTCAGTGGTAGAGCACTTTCCTAGCATGCGCATGGTCCCAGGTTTGATCCCTGGTACCACCAGAAAAGAAAAGAATAACGGAATAAGCAAAGGCTAAAATGAATGAATGAAATAATTAAAATTAGTTTTTAAAACCCCATAAGCTCTATAATCAAAGGGAATCACTTCTAATGTAAGGATCTCTATCCATCCGCACTCTCCATGTGATTTAAAAGGATAAGCATGTTCGTTTCTCAGTAGCACCAAAACGTCAAAAATCCCCTTGCTCATGCGCACCTTGTTTTGAGCTCTCATGGAGAAGGGGGTGTTTTGCTGTGGAATATAAACCAGGAACTGAATGTTGTTTTATCTGTTCCTTAAAAACTCTTGGAGTTCAGCTATTTTTCAATAATGAAAACACCTGCAATGCTAGAGGCTGAGCCACAAGGCATTGGTGAAAAGAGGTTGGGGAGAAGCTTAGGGCAGCCAAGAGATGCCTGAGAAGTAGGAGGAGCACATCTGCAAATACCTTTGGAAAGAAGTCATTTTACCGTCTTTCGCCTTCCTCTGGGCAGTGGAGGTTTCTGTTCTAGGCAAAAGGGGAAAAAGGCAATACCATGATTTGGAATTCCAAATCCCACATCCTTCCTTCCCTCAGAAAGATTAGAATGAACTCAAACATCCATTTTAAGTACACAGGGCACTTTGAAAGAGGGTAAAGAGAGAATAAACAATAAATTGTAATTTGGAATAGATAGCCTGGTCTTAACTCCCTTTCTGTGTATGAAATTTCTAGTTTATCAAGATGTTTCATCATCTGTAAAATGAAGGACACGGACCTGGTGTTTTATAAAGTTCTTCCCAGCTGCAAGCTGCAAAATTCTTGGACTCTATTTAAACCAATTTGAACACTACCACAAGGCAGGGCCTAGCACAAAGCAGGCCTGCCACATGCATTTGCCAAGTTAAATTAAAAAGGGACAGAAAAGATTGCCACTCACTAGATTAATTAATTTGTAAAAAAGTTAAATTGAAGCTCTGTATAGATGATTGAAAAAAGCAAATTCCTCTGTGGCAGGATGTCTGGTAATTATTTTGCTCTTAATTAGCCTTAAGTTGATGATTATCAAAATGTTGAGTAGTAATAGAATTAGAGATTGAGGAAATAAATATTAAAATTGGAGCTCACTCTAACTGGACACTGAGTTAAAGTACAGCCAATTAGGGTAGAATCCATTGCAGATGTTCAAGAAAGAGGGAAGGTAATTGATGGATAAAGGGTGGCCCCATGTTTATAATTGATCTCCTTCATCATCAACGCAGAACTAGCAGGAATTCTCTTCCCACACACTCACCCCTGATGGGGTATCCAGACACACCATGGAATTTATCCCATGTTGCTCCATTTCTAGTTCAAATGGAAGAAAAACAAAGGCACTGGTCCTGTATCATGGGGGAACTCATTGGAGAATTACCCTCCTGGACACCCTGGTTGGTTAAAATCCAAATGTCCTCAATGGTACCAGATTTTCATACTCTTAGATTTTGTCTTCAAAGGCAAAGTGCGTCAAGAGGAAATATCAAGTAGTTGTGGGCCCTGAATAATTGATGCCTCTAAATACTTTTAACTCAATTAGCAAAAGCTAAATTTTTAAAAAATGTAAAGGATTGTGTCAATGATTTACTTTCCACTGCATGCATAATTTCAGCCTCACTCAGTATCTCAAACGGCCACAGGATATGACCTTAAGAAAATCAGTGAGGTGTGGTGGCACACGCCTGTAATTCCAGGGACTCTGGAGGCTAAGGCAGGAGGATTTCAAGTTCAAGGCCGGTCTTAGCAATTTTGCGAGGCCCTAAAGCAACTTAGCAAGACCCTATCTCAAAACAAAAAATAAAAAGGGCTGAGGATGTGGTTCAGTGGTAAAGTGCCCCTGGGTTCAATCCCTAGTACCAAAAAAAGAAAAAAGAAAAGAATGCCAACCACTGGTATTAGGTCAGTGCTGATTTTAAGAAACACTCCAGCTTTTCAAGTAATTGCAGCTGTGAGGTAGCCCCAGGTGCATTTAGTTTTTGAAAAGATTTGTGGTTATTCATAGGTGCAGCATGGATATGTTCACCATGAATATGAGATGTGCATCTTTAGGAGGGGTGTCTTTCTTGCCTTTGTCAACAGATGTGCTATAGTAAACTAGTACAGTCATCTTAAGAAAATCCATGATGGGAAAGACCAATTCCATTATATCTATCACTATAGAGTATTCTGTCTGCCTATGATAGACTGTGTGGAAAAAAAAAAAAAAAAAACAGAAATGAAACTATCTTCAAGTGAGCTCGCCTATCAATATAATATTGCCAGTCCAACTGATGTGTACCTGCATTGCAGTCTGGCATCAGTCACTATGATAATTCGAAATTATGCTTAATCTAACTCCTATAGTACCCTATTTACTTGCTTACCATTATAAGGAGTTATTTTCCGATTGTGCCAAATGAGTTCAGCACATGGACTCGGCACATCTGAAACTTTGAGGCACTTCCACACTGTTGACTGTGGAAGCCTTTTGGACTACATATTCGGCTCCCACCTAGGAAATCTTTGCAAACAAATTCATCCTGGTCTGTCTCCCCAGTGGACCCTAATCAGCAGGAGTTCAGGGCTACAGCCTCAGCTTCTTTGCCTGGCCTTTATCCATTCAATCAGTGTTTGTTGAGTGAAAAGGTAAGAGAGCATGTTTTTTAGTTTTATTACTAGAAAAAATGACAAGTATGTGAGGTAATTCATATGTGGGTTAGCACAATTTAGCCACTCTACAATGTATATATATTTCAAAACATCATTTTACACATGATTATGATATATAACTTTTTGTCAATAAAATATAAATTGATCAATTAAAAATGTTTGCTGAATAAATTATATCCCAAAGCAAGCATAATTAGCAAATTTATTAGGATTATGTCCCTCTCGCGTTTTAATTAATATATTCTGCTACTAACAAGAGCATTGTTGCTTGAGATGAAGGTTATTTTTTTGTAAAGCCAGATGAATAAATATTGTCCTTATTTAGAGTTGTGGTTTAGCATAGTACCTGCCTTATCTTGGGTTCAGTAAATTTGTATTGACTTAAACGGACTTAACCATTCTATATACTTCAAAGATCTATTGGGTTGATAATAATTTTATCCTGCTGAGCACTTTCAAACTGAAATTATGCAGGAAAACAACCATTAAATAATATAGTATCTGAAGTGTCTACAAAAATGTCTGGAACCTAGTAGATGTTCAATATTTACTAATTCTTTCTCTTACGTATATTTTAAAATAATGACAACCCTAACTCTAAAATGTTGTGGAACTGGCACAATGGCCCACGCCTATAATTGCAGGTACTCCAGAGGCTGAGGCAGGAGGGTCAGAGGTTCAAGGCCAGCCTCACCAACTTGGTAGGACCCTGTCTCAAAAATAAGAAAATAAAATGGGCTGGAGATACAGCTGTGGTAGAGCGCCCCTGAGTTCAATCTCAAGTACTGCAAACAAAACAAAACAAACAAAAGACTTGATGGAAAATATAAAACTAATTTTAGTACAGGATAAATAAAAAAATAGTATTATAATTTGAGTGAGCAGTTTAACTATCTCATCAGAATTTTAAATGTTACCCTGCCCTCTCATATTTCTAGGCATCATCTGAAAATGCATCTAAATCAAGGTTACCAGATAAAATTACATTATACCCAGTTAAATTCGAATTTCAGATAAATAGTAAATAATTTTTTAAGTATGCCTCCATTTGATATTTGGGACATGAAATATTTTGGATATACTTATACCAGAAAAATTATTCATTGTTTTTTTTTTTTTTTTTTAAATATTTATTTTTTAGTTGTAGGTGGACACAATAGCTTTATTTTATTTTTATGTGGTGCTGAGGATCGAACCCAGTGCCTCCCGCATGCTAGGCGAGCACGCTACCACTGCGCCATAACCCCAGCCCCAAAATTATTCATTGTTGATTTGAAATTTAAGTTTAACTTGACACCCTATATTTTTGGTTGCTAAATTTGGCAATTTTAATCAAATAGCAATGACTACCAGACAATTGAAAAACAATTTGGTGAGCTCTTTTTATTTTTTTTAAGAATGTTTTATTGTCAGTAGACCAATTTCTTTTAAGTTTTTAAGCTAATTCTTCCTTTTACCCCGTAGACCTATGGTTAGTTTGCATAATGGCACTGTATTTCACCTTCCTTTAGAAAATGCGCTAGAATGAAAATATCTATTTTGGCTCTCCATGGTCACCAGAATGTAGCTTGCAAAAAAAAAAAAAAAGGAACAGTTGTTAGTCCTGGCTAAAAGCCAGACATTTGGTGTAGAATTATCAGTTGCTTATTCTACTAGAAGTTTCAGTGGAAGCTTGTAAAGCAGGTTTTCCTTATTGGTTTGGATCCAGTAGCCAGGAGACCATTTACATTGCTGTTTATTTTCATTGCATAGAGAAGAGCCCCAAGCATTCATGCTAAGGAAGAAAAGGGCCAAGCTTGATAAGCAGTGTGGCCAAGGGATAATAAGGGGCCTGTGACCTGCCAGAGAACTCTGGTTCATAGAGCAGAGGAACCGTGAGCCAAGTCTGGATGGAGGTCTTGGCAGGGCACCACCAGCAGAGAAAGAAAAACCAGAAGTTGCACTAAATTGGTCCTTTTATGGGCACTTTTTCCTTTCATTATTCACCTCTCTCAAGTAACCATATAAATCATCTTGTGCCTAAACTCTAAACTTCCATAAAGTTGGTAGGTGCGCAGCTGTGGGAGGCCGAGGCCTCTTGCCAATAGAAAACCCTAAGGACATTCCGGGTCTCCAGCCAGCTCCAGAAGGCCCTCTTTCCTTTCTTCTCTGAGCCCTAGGGATTGGCCAGCATGTTTCCTTTCCTCCCTTACCACCTGTTATTTCCAATTGCGTTTATCTCCTCCGCTGGAACACTGTGGGACAGAAGACAGCTTCATAGCTTTTGGTCTACCTTGTTCACACCAACTGCCATTTATGGTCTGCTCACTGTGCCCAGTGCTCTCCTGTGTGCTTTCCAGTGTAATATTTAATTCAATCTTTACTATCATCCTGAGATGGTATGGTTGTATGCCATCTCACAGAAGAGGAACTGGCGCCCTTCGCAGAGCAGAAGTAATGAAAATGTGCTTCAATTGTATCCAGTTTTATGATCTTGGTCCAATTCCTGAGAAAAGTAACACCCGTTGTCTAAGTGACATTGCCTATAAAAATCACAAGGAAGAGGCTTTCCCTAATGGGGCAGCAGGTCTTCTTAACAGGAAAATATAAAGACCACAAAAGTGTGAATACTGGGTCTTTGAGGCTTAATGAGGCTTTCTGGGTGAGATAAGGAGATAAAGAGATTATCTTTTTTTTTTTAAATAGACAAATAAACCCATATTTCTTTATTAAACACATGGTAAGAAAGTACATACTATATTTCAGGTACCACTCAAGTTCTGTAAAAATAGTAGTAGTAAATAAGAGAGAGAAGTTTTATGCTATAAGAGGCTTAATTTTTGTGTGGATGATTCATAATAAACACATTAGGTTATTACATCCTGAAAAGAAATTGACACATGCTCCCAGGATAGCAAGCAAGTGGAAGAAATGTGACCAGCAACAGACAGAGGGAGTTAAGGAAGATCTGAGAAGGTGACATTTGAGTTCACCAAGTATAATCAAGGCTGGAAGATTCTGAGGCACTTGGAAAGGCTCTGAAAATTAAAAAATAAAAATCAGCTTAGGAAAGAGAAAAAGACCACGTTGCTACTACATCTTACTGACAGAGGATGAGGATGAAAGTTGAGAGAAGACAGAAAATAGGCAGAAGCCAGATCATGGAGAAATCCTAAGGCTAATGAGAAGACTGGCTTCAATCTTCTGTAGAGTGAAAAGAAATTCAGCATAGATTATCTTGTGAAGAAGTGGTTTGCAAATCTTGATGAACACAGAATCATCTACAGGGGCTTGTTAAAACACACAAGCAATGATCTACCATTTTTTTAAAAAACCAGGATTGGATTGTAATTCAGTGATAGAGTGCTTGCCTAGCATGTGTGAGGCCCTGGTTCAATCCCTAGTCTGTCTATCTGTCTGTCTCTCTTACACATACACACACACACACACACACACACACACACTTCTGAACTGATAATGAAAACACAAGATAACAAAGTTTATGTTGTATAGGTAAAGTGATATTTCAGCCAAGATTTTTGGAATGAGATGCACATCATTGCCCCAGGTTCATGTATGACTGCACATATAGTGTAACTCTATATTGTGTACAGTCAGAGAAATGAAAAGTTGTGTTCCATTTGTGTACAATGACTCAAAATGCATTCTGCTGTCATGTAAAACTAATTAGGATAAAAATATATTAAAAAAAAAAAGAACTCCAAATAGATAAGACGACCAGCAACCCAATAAATAAATGAGCAAGACTTGAATAGGCTCTTCTCAAGAGAAGAAAAGAATGGTCAACAGTATTAGTTATGAGAGAAATAGAAAATAAAACCACAATGAGATTTAATTTCACATCTATTAGTATAACTAAAATTTAAACACCACCAAGTGCTGGTGAGGTTGTAGGATAACTAGAACTCTCAGACATTGCTTGTGGGTGTGTAAAATGGTACAAACACTTTGAAAAATGATTTGGCAATTCCTTACACTAGAAATTCCACTTCTAAGTGTTTACCCAAGGGAAAGAAAAGCAAATGCTGACTAAAATACCTGTACAAGAATGTTCCTAGCAGATTTATTCATAATAGTTGAAAATGTAGAAACAACTCGAATTGTAGCCTATTTATACCACATAGTAATATCCAGTAACTTAAAATGAACTATTGATGCCTGGGAGAACACAGAAGCCAGACACAAAGCCAGGCATATCTGTGATTTCACTGATATCAAGTTCAAGATTACAAATAAAGTAATCTAGGAAGATGGAAACTAAAGCACGAGCAGTTAGCACCCACTAGAAAGGTACACAGAAATTTGAGGGTGATGTGATGTTTTATGTATCTCCACTGGGAGGTTGGTTATGGGTATGTACATTTTTCAAAACTCATCAAATTGTACCCTTAAGATTTGTGCATTTCATTATATATAAATATTAGCTCAATTAAATGAGGCAATTAAATAAAAGCAGCATAGATGAGGCTGGAAATGTGGGCAGGGCCAGCAGGGTTTGTACATGAGGGACTTGATGAACCATGATGAAGGAGGTTCAACTCGGCCCCTCAAACAACAGGGAGCTCTTTTTTCACACACCCCATCCCTGCAAATACTAGGAATCAAACCCAGAGGTGCTGTATCACTCAGCTACATTCCCACCACTTTTATGTGTGTGCGTGCCAGGGACTGAACCCAGAGGTGCTTTACCACTGAGCCACATCCCCAGCCCTTTTGATTTTCTATTTTGAAACAGGGTCTTCCTAAATTGCTTAAAGGCCTTGCTAAGTTTCTGATTTTATTTTTTATTTTGAGACAAGATCTCACAAAATTGCCCAGCTGGCTGCAAACTTTCAATCTTCCTGCCTCAGCCTTCCAGTTGCTGGGATTATAGGTGTGTGCCAGTGTCCTAGGCAACAGGCAGCTCTTGAAAAGCAACAAGTAGGATAGTACCAGAAGAAGTGCATTTTGGAAAGATTATTGAGATCCTTTATATGAAGAAAGGCTTTACTTGTCTTTTGTTTTTCTTATTTTATGTCATCATCAGTGGAAATTTGAGTCTTGGTTGTCAGGGTTAGCATAGCACACAAATGAGAACCTGTTTTCCTCTGTCCCCACCTTATCTCAAGAGATCCCTTGCATTTCTTGTGACTTTATTTTTCAGAAATGTAAATAAAAGATTGGAATCCTTCATCAGAATTATTTTCATGAATGTCTTCTATAGGGAATTATTTTCATGAATGTCTTTCCATATCATGGAAATCAGCCTAGAGACCCAAATTTCATTTATTGTGGAGTGGATCAGACTCTACACTTCAGAATGCAAAGGCTCTGGCTTCACACACATGCAGTTTTAGTTGCAATCCAAAAGTCTTAGAAAACAAATGAATCAAAATTTAAAATGTGAAAAAACATTGTGAAGGTTTTACATAAAATGCAGATTTGTGGTAAGCTATGTCCTGTCCATCTACCCTGCTCTGTCACTGTCCTCCACTTTGGTCTCATTGGTATTGAGTTTTTGGCCTTTAAGGAACACGATGTCACCTGCAGCAATTGTCACAAAGTCTCTGAGAGGGTACTTTATTTTTGTGAGTGATAATTCTTTTATATATAGTTGTAGAGACTCTAAATTAAGATTCAAGATAGGGCCTACATGGTTCACAGGGCATGTTTTGGTTAGGTCTGCTCTGTGTTTTAATGTGGGACCAAGCTGGATTTCTGGAGTCACTGGAGTGTTTCTTCCAGAATATTCTGGAATGCTCCATTATCTTTCCATCTTTTTCTCTAAGAACTCTATAGAAGCTGTGCCCAGCAGGCCAGGGGTCCTTCATGAAATGACTGTTCCTATGAGGTTAAGTAAAATTTCTGGTTAAAATGAAACTCTGACGTCTGCTCACTCAGCTGTATCACTTCAAAGAGGAAAACAAATAAAACCCAGCTTCCTGTCATCTCCCGGCATGAAAGGATGACAAACTACAGTTGCTTTCCATTTTGACTAGAAGCAAAACTACAGATGAATAACATAATAGATCAAGAAGCCAAGCAAACTGAAGTAACCTCCTCATCAGCAGAAGTCAACTAGTTAAAGGCAAAGTGAAAACCTCCCACGCTGGCACCCTCTCAACTTCAAATGAAGGTAAGGAAAAAAAAAAAAAAAAAAAAGGAAAGGAAGAGAAATTCTTTGCTGAGCCATCAGATCACAACCTAATATTTTACTACCGAAACCTGCAAGTACATTTTGCCTATTTACAAGGAGTAAAAAAGAAACTACTGAAATAATAGACATGCATCATCTACCATAAAAGTTTTTCTTGTCCTCAAGGTGAATTCCTTCTGCTCTGACAGAAGACCTTGACTATTGGAGATCACTAGGGTGGGGGCTTTTCCAGTACCTGAGAGTCATCACTGTCTCCCACTCATTCATTTATCTGGCATGTACTCATTTATGCATTCTGTGTCTACTCTCTGTCCCCTAATATTGTTAGAGGACCACATGAAAATACTTTTTTAAAAAGGTACTTCTAAAGTTGTTGCTTTTCAATGACACCAACACTTAATTAATTTACTTTATAAAGCAACGACCTGGGCATTCTTTGACAAATGTCCAATCCCCTCCCCTAAGGGCAAGGGTAGCAACTTTTCCTGAGAAGGAACCATGTTCTGATCTCTATTCTTTCAGTAAGAAGAGGGATGAAGTCAGGAATAGCTGTGGAAACATAGTTATTATATGGTAGTTATATTAATTAGATCACCAATGACCAATGATAAGACATACCTTTTATACTCAGAGTCCTTATAGAAGAATTTAGAGTAATTTAGGGTTTTCCAATATGTGATCTGTGAGCTCAAAGTTAACTTGGGTGTTTTTCAAAATTGTTTATTTCTGGAATCTGCTCCAGAGTTATTGAATCAGACTCCGTCAGAGTGAAGTCCCTGAATGTGCTCTTAATGCAGGCTCCCAAGGAAAGTCTTGTGTGCTGCAAAGTTGACAGTCATTGGACCACATGCTCTTCATGGTCCCTTCTGGTTCTAAAGGTCATGACCAAGGTCTGCCACATAGATGAGAGGGTGTCACCCAGAAGATGGAATATTTTTTTAAATTGAGATCCAAGGATGTTGAGGATAGGGGAAGTGATTTTGGAAAATAGAGGACTTTAGAAATTATACAATTGAATATACACAGAAAAATTATACTGCAATATTCACCCCTCAAAAGAGCAAAAAAAAATGGTATTTTGAAATTAAGAATTCTTGAATGTTTTGTGATGGAGAAACCTACTAGAAGTAACCATTTTTAAATGTGTGGTTGATAAATTTAGCTATAATTAGAAAGAGACTAAGGGAATAAATTCCAGATGCTTCTATTTCATGTAGTGGCACAGTGACATCAGGTTTAGCAAGGGCTGTTCAACTTAAGTCAGAAATGACAAGTGTTTGCCACAGAATGCAGTAAATATTTTTGGTAGAATGCCTTTAATCATCATTCTGGTGGTGGATTATACTTCACTGGTGATAGAAGGAAAATAAACTGAAGAATCATAGCATAACTGAGGAAACATAACATTTTGATTTACAGTTAACGGTGATTGTTTGGGAACTGTCGTTTGCTCAGCTGTTTTGAGAGAGCTGCTGAAATAAAAAGCATATTTCTGGGTCAGAAAAATCCCCAAAAGGAATGCATTTTAAAATACAATAAATCTCACTAGTGAACCAACTTCTCTAGACTGGTAGTAGCCATGTACACTTCTTGAAATTTTCAGTCTCTCCCAGGAATATAATTAATTATTGGAAGAACCATTAACTGGGTTAGATGATGTCTTCAAAACAGACATAGTAGCTGGATGTGGTGGTACGTACCAGTAATCCCACATACTTGGGAGGGTGAGGTAGAAGGATCACAAAATTGAGGCCAGCCTCAGCAACTAACAACATACTGCCTTAAAATAAAAATTAAAAAGGGAATGGGGATGTAGCTCAGTGATACAGCACTTATCTAGCATGCACAAGGCCCTGGATTCAATACTCAGTTTTGCAAAAAACAAAAAGAGACATAGTAAATTCTTGCTATGTCAATACTTTAGGCCATGCCTGTTTTTTCTTGTGCCATTAAAAGTGTATTTGTGATGTCCCTCTGGAGAGGTTTAATCTTGTTAAATTTGCAAACTTGTGGGTCTTGTTGAACTCCAAGTGCTTTTCTACACTCTGACACCGTGACAAACAATTGAGCACCACATCCTCCTCGGTGATACAACAAGTGCTAACTTGTGAGATGTGTTGCATGGTGATTTTGTAAAAAAATGCCATGCCTGAGATTTTAAAAGCCTCACATATTGTACTGGGTGTTTAAAAATGTGTTATTATCTTAACTTGTGTATAATTATGTTGTTGTCCAGAAAAATCATGTGCAGTCCAGATTGTACATATATTGTCGCATTGCAGTGCTTAAGGACCTTGTACTTGTAGCACACTAAAGAAAAAAAGAAAAGAAAGAAAAGAACCCCTCTCCCCAAAAAGAAAGAAGTAATTGAAATTTTATTTCAGTCTTTTAAAACTTCTCTTTAGACCATTTTTTCCCATTTCCTCATTGATGGGTTATTTCCCATTTCTGCTACTCTCCTCAGTCCCTGCCTACTTTGGATCAGCAGCTGTCCTTAACTGCTTTGCTGGAGAAATAAAAAACTGAGCTCATTATATATGGCCTTCTTCTTCTTCTTCTTCTTCTCATTTTTTTTTTTATGCTAGGGATTGAACCCAGGGGCACTTTACCATGCGGCTACATCCCATGCGTTTTTTGTTTTTTTTTTAAATTTTGAGATATGATCTCACTAAATTACTGAGGTTGCCTCAAACTTGTGATCCTCTTGCCTCAGCCTCCCCAGTTATTGGATTATAGGTGTGTGCCACCACACCTAGCTTGTATACTTGTATGTGGATGTTTTAACCCCTTTGCTGCATTTCCTTTTCCTTACAGACTCATAGTCCTACTGCCCTTTCCTTTGTTTTCACACTCTACTCAACATGAATCAATCCTACCCTTTCACTTACTATTACACACTCAAACCCAACTCTCAGCCTACACTCTTCTCCTGAGTTCCAGACCAGCATATGTATTCCACTACCGCCTGTCCCACTCAGATGTCCCACAGACGTCTTAATTCACCATCCCCTCAACTGCAGCCTCTATCTTTTCTCCGAAATGGATCCTTCCTTCTATGATGATTTCTTCATTGGTGTCATAGTCAGAGCCAAAAGTCCAAGGCATCCTGACTGCTCCTGCTTGTCATCTCTTCATCTAGTCAATTATCTGGATGGATCTGTCAGTTTAGCACCAATATTCCTTTTTTTTTTTTAGTTGTACATGGACACAACACCTTTATTTTATTTATGTGGTGCTGAGGATCAAACCCAGTGCCTCATGTGTTCTAGGCAAGTGCTCTACCACTGAGCCACAACCCCAGCCCCCAATACCAATATTCTTGAACAGCACACTAGACACCTGTCTCCACATCTCCTCACACCATGGCAGCGGTCTCCCAACTGGTCATTTTGCATCCTGTCTGGCCCACCTTCTATCCATGCTTATTCATTGTTACACATAATTACGGACACAGAATTATGTTCTTATCAGTCTCCTAAAAATTCTTCTGGATTCCTATCCTAGTTTACAACCTCACTTCAAAAAAAGTCCCCACTGATTTGACCCCTCTCTGTCTTTCCCCAGCATTGTCCTAGTTTTCATCCCTTCATTCAAATCACTACTGTGAGCTTTGGTTCCAGAATGTACTGGTCTCATTCTCTCTTTGGGAATCTGTGCATCCGATCCCTCCACCAGAAATGCCCCCACCTCCCTTCGTTCTCCTGGTGCGTTCATCCTCATCCTCAGTTCTAAGTCTCTCCTTTCAGGCTTTCTTCTCTCACAGTCATGGCACAGTTTAGGGTGACTTTACACCTACCTCCTTTCCCATTCTCTGTCCAGCCATATCAGACCTGTCAATTCCTCAAACATGCCAAGTTCTACATCGCTCCTGGGCTTCTCCATACACCATTGCCTCTACCTGGAGTTTTCTTTCCTCCATCTCTCTTTCTCTCACTGGCTAACTGCTAACTGTCTCTCATCTCTCAGCCTAAATATCCCTTCCTTGGTGAGGGTTTCTTAATGGTACACTAGGTTAAGCCCCTTTTCTTAAAGACTCATGAATCTTCATTCTTCTCTTACTGCAACTCCTCATTGTGACTACCTGGGAAATTTTCTGTCTTCCCTAACAGAGTATAAACTAGATTGGACCAGGGACTAGGTCTCTTTCTTCCCTGCTGTATCCATGGCACTAGCACAATGCCTGTCACCTGGTAGGAACTCAATAAACATTTCTTAAATAAATGGATTTTACTATCTATCACATTTCTGTAATACTCTGTCTATTATGTCTTTCTTGGAAAGGATTTTTCTCTTCATGGTTGTATATCCAGCATCTAGTACAATGCCTGAACTAGTAGACAGTTAACAAATGTAAGATGAATGAATAAGCTGCAATCAGCAATCAGAAGAGCTCAGTCTTTTCACTGAGCTGGTATGGGCAGTCTTTGACTTGTTCGTGTTACTGTCCTCAGTTTGTCTGGGAATTAGACCCATAGATAAAAGGCACACTATCATCAGTGGATTCACCCTGATCTTCCACCTGAAATATAATCAAGAATAAGAATTTATCTTATTTTTCAAACATTCTGAAAGTGATATGAAATTATTGATCAATCTCTGTCTCATAAAAGAATGGGGAGAGAATATCCTATAGAAGAGTATTGCAGAAGTAAGAAGAGGAAAACTAAGATCTATTATACTCATAATCTGAGCCTACCCATATCACAATAACTCCAAAAAGCAGTATAATTATGCTCATTTTCCCAGATCAGAAAAATATTGCCCAAGTGCCTAGGAAACCTGAAGAAGATAGGCTGGATACTAAATTTCATACTTTACCCATTGTATTACATAGACACAAAAGATCCCTTGTAAATATACTTCAAAACTCTTTGTGTTGCTCTTCTTACACTTATACCATAACAATTTATTATTTAAACAAATTAGCAAACATTTTTTCAGAGTCTACTCTGAAAAAGTAGATACATTAATCTTCAAAAAATTGTATGAATTTGGTATTGTCCTCATATTATAGATGCTGAAACTGAGTCTTAGTGAGACTTGAATATAATTCATAAAGAACAGAATGAGAATTCAAATCCTGGTTTGGCAGACCATCAACCACCTGGTCTTGCAACTTTGAGTGAACACCTTATTTTGCTCTGTCATTTTTTTGGTGTTTTTGTTTTGTTTTGTTTGGGGGGGGGATATTGGGGATTGAACCCAGGGGGACTTAACTACCGCCACATCTCCAGCCCTTTTTTTTGTATTTTATTTAGAGACAGGATCTCTCTGGGTTGCCTTAGCTACATTGCTGAGGCTGGCTTTGAACTCTTGATCCTCCTGCCTCAGCCTCCCAGGTTGCTGGGATTACAAGTGTGTTTCACCACATCCAGTTTATTTTGCTCTATCTAAATGAGGCTGAAACTTCAGATAATTGTTCCTGCCTTAGAAGAACAGGAAAGGTTTTAGCAGTGGGAAGACTTGCAGTGTATCAAAGGCCAATACCTTTGACCTTTGCAAAGTACAAGCTATACCATAGTGGTGAGCCGTTAGCCCCGAGGGCAGGAAAAGGGTGAATGGGATGGAGATTTGTGCAAGTGAGTTTACATAGGATAAACAGGAAAGCGAGTTAAGTTGCCAGATACAAGACAAATGATTATGCAAAGTACTTAATAACTAGTAAATATTAGTGTTAGACAGTAAGCAGAAAACAGGAATGATCCTCAGAACACTATTAGCAAAACACATTTGCAAAATGTACATAGCAATAAAACACTGCCTGACAATTCAGAATGTACCAAACAAGCTCTGAAGTCTTCAGCAAGCTTAATAGAAAGAAGTGGTGTTTCTGTATGTTAAATACTTCTTTTCAAAATTAGTTTAAAAGCAGTTTGGAGTTGATGGAACTTTTCAAATTTTTCCATGATGTCCATTTCTACAGAAGCTATCTAAAGGTTC
Source organism: Geosciurus inauris (assembly GCA_004024805.1). Classification (NCBI taxonomy): domain Eukaryota; kingdom Metazoa; phylum Chordata; class Mammalia; order Rodentia; family Sciuridae; genus Geosciurus; species Geosciurus inauris. Next base: position 40,843 of record PVHX01016311.1, read on the forward strand.
GATTTTTACCCAAATTAATTTTCAGGGATGTAAAAACTTCATAGTAACATTATCAAAAAAATTTTTAACACATTTGCCTTTTGACAGGCATGGTGGTGTACACCTATAATCCCAGGGACTCAGGAGGCTGAGGCAGGAAGATGGAAAGTTCAAGGTCAGCCTCAGCAATTTAGTGAGGCCCTAAGCAATTTAGCAAGATCCTGTCTCAAAATAAAAAAAAATGAAAAAGAATGGGGATGTGGCTCAGTGGTTAAGTGCCCCTGGGTTCAATTCCTAGTACAAAAAAATTTTTTTTTTAAATTAACCCTTTTTAGTTTAATGGAAATCTTTTTCCAGGTCATCGGAGGGCCATTAGAATCAAGTGTATCCCAAATACCATATTGTTCCTGGATAGCAACTTTGTAACATGTACATTCTAGAATTTCCTTAACATGTTCTTTGGGATACAGGAAAAGGCAACAGGAATGGAATTAAGCTAAATTGTTACTTCTTAGATGTCCTTCAAAAATCTTTGGGTGTCTGCATATTGTGTTCTTGTCATCAGTAATGATACAATCCTAGCTTATTAATATTATCACAAGAACCTGAAAATTGTTAATCATCAATCTATCCCAAGAGCTGGACTGTTGTTCAGTGTGTTTTCTCATTACTTTTAAGAAATGAATTAACTTTTCCTAAGATAATTAAGAAAACATTCATGTAATCTTTTATTTATTTATTTATTTATTAGAATCCTGGGGATAGCACTCAGGACCTTGTGCATGTTAAGCACGTACTCTACCACTAAGTTATGTCCTCATTCATTTCATGTGATATTTTTAAGATACTTTCTTTGATATGGGAAACTATTGATCAATGTTTTCTTAAGAACACCAGTGGATATTTTAAAAACAAAATTTCCAAACTTGAACGCATGTTCTGATAAGAAGAAGTATAATCAAAAGAATAACAAGGAAGACTTTTTGACATTGGGACCATCCCAGAAAATCTTGGACTTACAGTGACCATGACAAATCATTTAACATTTTTCACTTCCCAATTTCCTTAAAACAAGTAGCATGCAATTCCTAAACACTGGCAATGCAATGTTAAAAGTGGAAAATAACCATAATAAGTCATCAGAATCTTCTCTTTGCATTTAAAAAAGACAATTCATGCAGGGAATGCTTTATGGTAACTTCTGAGGGCTTATGTGTCAGTGGATTCTGTTGCCCTGAGAAACTTCTTGGAGAAGAGGAAGTGATGGATTTATATTTGCTTCTTAGCAGAGTCATAAGGTGCATCTTCTACTTCCATATTCATTTCTAGTTGCTCAATCAATGATCACACTTCATTCATAAGAATCTGAGTTAGGAAATCGGAAAAGATGCATCTATAAGCTGTTTGCTGCCACTTACTGGATAATCACTCTTCTTGCCTGAACAAATGGAGAAGAATTCGTTAACTGCTTCCTGGCAGTCATATACACAAGTGCCAGAAAAATATGAGAGACTGAATTAATAGGCATATTACTTTCTAAAGATGTTAAGTGTCTTCTTAATAAAATATGTACTTCCTCCTGCTATTAATATTATTATTTTATGCCCAGGGAAAGGAAAGCAGAAGCAAAACAACAATCAGAATTTCTGGGGAAAAGGGGAGGAAGAGTACAATATCTCATCAAATATGATTAAGAAACCAAGAAAGACATTAGTAAATTAATTGTAACTCACAGAATGTTCCAATAGCATAAAGCTACAAAATGGGAAAAATTTCTCAGAACAATTGATATCTTTGTCTCGACAAATATTTATGTGGTTTATTTGCTTTGACGCAAAACATTCCCTTTGGGTAGGCTACAGGACCCACTAATGCATGTCATCTTCTCCCATTCTTTTAGGATCACAAATCTAACAGAAAGAAACCTTTGAACACTGTCATGGTCAAACAGGTGTCTAATCTATAACATTACATTTTTTGCCCTTGATCATGTCTCAGCTGTTTCTGGAGTTTTCACACTTGAAGATAGCAGTGGCAGCTCATCCAAACATCCTCTTTACTTGGGAGTGAGTTTGGCTTGTGAAATGATTGTAGCCTTTGTGGAAGTCTGTAAATTTAGTTAGAATGCCCATTTCTCTAACCCCAAAGGAAATTTTATCAAAAATTATCAGAAAAAAACATATAAATAAATAAATCGGCCCCATCTGATATAATCTTACATGTCTGAGCTGGAATCAGCTTTAAAGGCAATTAATAATCATTAGATAATCAGGCAGGCTAGCAGTTTCTTTCTTCTAGGAAGACGCCCATTTGTTCAACTAACATTACAGGATATTTTGCATGAATTAAGCAAGGATATACTGTTATGTTTACTCTGCACCACACCTAAGGAAGCAAAAGGATTTTTTTTTTTTTGTACTGGAGGTTGAACCCATAGTGGCTTAACCACTGAGTTACATCTCAGTCCTTTTTATTTTTTATTTTGGAGACAGGATCTCACTAAATTGCTGAGGCTGGCCTCAAACCTGCAATCCTCCTGCCTCAGCTTCCCAAGTCACTGGGATTACAGGTGTGTGCCACCGCTTACAGTAGGAGGATTCTATTTTTTTTGTTTTGTTTTATTTAGGCTTACATGTTAACAGTGTAAATTGATTCATTGTACATAGATAGAGGATAACATATCAATTCTCTAGTTGTAGGTTGTATAGAATCATAACATATATGCAGTCAGACATAAAGTTAGGGTTATTATGACCATCATATTCCATCACCCTTGCTGTCCCCATGCCCCCTCCCCCCTTACACCCCTGTGAACAGAGATCCACCATTGTTCC